>BGNK01000545.1:199476-228774 GCA_003297005.1 Symbiodinium sp. clade A Y106 | reverse complement strand
AAAGTTTCACCCAAAGTTTCACCCAATGAAGTTTCACCCAATGTGACCGCATCACACTAAGGAGTGTGATTTCCAGTTTCACCCAATGTGGCCACACCAGCTGTACAAGTTCTTTATGGAGAGAACAGGCACCGCTGGATGTGGATCAGATATCCTCTCAAGAGTACGAGCACGGAACGCAAGACTGCGAGTGCGAAGTACCAGAGGGCAGGCTACACACCATTTGGACGATAGTCCATGCTACAGTGTTATTCCATTCTTCCTGGCCATTCTGCCTGGCCCGCCCCGGGCGTCACACACCTCCCCTTAATTAACATTGTATAACCCAAACGGGGTGTGGTGTAAAACGCAAGGGAACGGGGACCCGCAGGGACCCGCATGCGCGTTTTTCCTAAGAAACGAGGGACCCGCAGGGACCCGCAGGAACCCGCGATTGCGGTATTCCCTAGGAAAAACGGGACCCGCAGGGACCCGACATGGTGTACACCTGCAATAACCCAAACGGGGTGTGTTGGGGAAAAGAAGGACTCTCAGAGACACGCGATCGCCGTATTCTTTGGTAAAAGCGAGATCCGCAGAGACCTGCAGGGACGCAATTTGAGGAGGTTTAGCCTCCTTCTAGACCTGACGGCATTGTTGAGGAGCTTCGTGTTGTTTTGGTCACGTGTGTTTTGCTGAACTTCGGAAAGCTTAGCATGCGAGATTGCCAAGCACTTCCGCAGCGATCTCTCTCAGCAGTGCACGCATCTGTTTTGAACATGCAAGCAAGCACAGCCAGCACAGCTTACTTCCTTCTGCAGCACAGCTCAGCTCCGCACTGCACAGCACAGCCAGTCAGGTAGGCCGGCACGCCAGCACGCATTGCTAGGNTTTTGAACATGCAAGCAAGCACAGCCAGCACAGCTTACTTCCTTCTGCAGCACAGCTCAGCTCCGCACTGCACAGCACAGCCAGTCAGGTAGGCCGGCACGCCAGCACGCATTGCTAGGCAGATGGCTACCGAGGAATGGCAGGACGACCCTATCCAGGTCCAGCCTTCCTGTACCCTCTGGCACGCACTGTCACCTTGATGCATGCACGTGTTTAGTCGGACCTCTGCGCCAGGACTTTCGCACGTCTTCATCGGCATCGCAGGACTCCGCCGCACCGTCACAGCAAGACATGCATGCAGAGCACATTGCAGCCCTGCAAACATGAACCGAACAGCTCGAAGCACAGCAGGAAGTCCTTTCCACACAAAACCTGGCAATGCAACAGGACGTAGCTAACCTCGAGAAGCGGCTAGCACGCCTAGAGGAGGAACGGCAGTGGGCAATGCAATGCATGCTCCCACAGCACCCAGCCTGGCACAGCATCTGCAACCNCTAACCTCGAGAAGCGGCTAGCACGCCTAGAGGAGGAACGGCAGTGGGCAATGCAATGCATGCTCCCACAGCACCCAGCCTGGCACAGCATCTGCAACCCCTTTTGCTTCTTGCAGCAACGCATCGCTGCCCTCGAGGTTTTGGCACGCACCCAGCTTAAGCGCTGCACCTGTTTGCAAATAGACCCGACCCCTTTACTCCAGCACAGCATCTGCCTCTTGAGTAGCACTGCGGCCCGCGCCGCATGCTCAGCTCTCTGTGGTCTAATCCCTTCCCTCTGCAAAGACATCCGCCCCCTTGCCCAGGTCTTCCTGCACAGCGCCGACAAGATCCTGCACAGGACATCACCGGTTGCACGGCCCACGCCAGTGCCTCATAGTAGGACGGACTGCACCGCTCTTGCATCGCTCTTGCATTTGCTTGTTGGTGCCTGCAGCTCGCATTGCATGCCTGCATTTGCCCGCAGCAACCTCTCAAGGATGCAAGCGGGGGAGCCGCATTCCCCCCGCATGTGGACACGCATGACTTACACACGCACTGCCACAGACAGCACGCCAGCGCGCACACATGCACTCAGTCATGCGCAGCTTCAGCATCGCTAGCACCGCGCAGCACAGCACTGCGCCGCCCCGCATGGACACTATGATCGGTGTCAGCGCTGCACTCGCAATCTTGGAGTCCAGCACCGACACCGAGCTCGCACCGGCACTTTTGCAACGCCCCGCACTGGCAGACCGGCTCCGCACCTTGGTGGGGCCAGCGCAAGGCAATGCATCTGCACCGGCACAGGCCACTGCAGCTGCATGTGCAGGCATTGACCCCGCACAGCCGGCAACGCAGGCACCGCATGCACCGCAGACGCCCGTCACTGCAGTGCCCGCCTTCGGTGGCGGCCAGGTCTATGTGCGCACCGTGCCCGCATGGTCAGTGCCCAGCGCACCGCCGGCACCGCAGCAGCAGCAGGCACCGCACCGCCCGGACCCCTGGGAGGAGCACTGGTCACAGCCACGCACTGCATGGGCCGACGAGGTCGACGACGAGTGGGAGCTCAAGGGCTCCGGCAAGCACAGCAAAGGCGGCAAAGGCCGCCGCAGGCACTANGAGAAAGGCTGGGCACCGCAAGGCAAAGGTGCAGAGCAATGGGAGAAGGGAGCACCGCAAGCCCCGCCCGCACCGCCGGCCCAAATGCAGCCGAGCACGCAGGTGCCCGAGTCGCAAATCAAGTGGTCAGTGCTCGGCAGGCCACTGTACCGCAACACCCGCGGCAACTGGGCATGCGCTTGGGCATGCGCCCGCACGGTGTGCAGGCACGGCCGCCCCGCATGTGGTTTCACAGTGCGTGACCCGCTGCACGATGTGCACGCAACCATGCTCCCTCTGCATGAAGGATGACCAGGAGGACTAGCGAGCGCGCTAGCACCGCATGCCCAGCATAGCAAAAAAGGCCGCACTGCTCGCATTTGCTCCGCATGCGATAGAATGCTGTATTAACCTAGCCCCGCCCTGTTCGCACCCCCCAGGTCTTCGCATCGACACCGTCATCGAGGCAAGGCCGGGGCCGCAGCTCATGGCTCTTCCAGTCTCGCTGACACCTCTTCTGCATAGAGTTTTGTGCCTCGCGCAAGGCATGCATGCACTGCGGCCTCCCGCATGGAGCTCGCTAGCACAGCCCGCATGGCATACTCGCACGGCTTCCTTGCCTTACGACTGCACAGCCCTGACGGTCTCGCTGTTTTTCGTCTGCGTGCGCGCTTCTGCTTAGCCTTGGCTATTTTCGCAGAACCTTTACATTGCCATAGCACGGCACCAGCTTAGCACGCACGCAAAACCCTCACACGACACAGCTACCGAAGCATAACTGTAATACATCAGCCCCGCATGCATGGCTTCCAAGCAGGATGACACAGAGGACACTCCCCGCGTCGTGGTGAAGAGGTACTGCAAGCGAACATACTCTGAAGCACAGCACCCCCCAGACGAGACCAGCCGCACGCCAACGCCCTCGCCAGCACCGCTCCTGCGCAGCACGCCCAAGGGCCCGCCGACAGCCCCGGGCCGCAAAGCTCGCTCGCCGAGTTCAGCGGCAGGCGGCAGATCAAGGAGCGAGGCGGCGTAGGCGCGCAGGGATGCGACAGCCATGATGTAGACCACGCAACAATTGCGGAGGATTCCAACTGTGCGGGGACAGCCGGTGTCGTGCGAGGAGGCGCAGGAGTTGCACGGCTTCGGCACCAAACCCGCCGCGCCGGCGCTCAGCTCCACTGGCATCGAGAAGGGTCACGGTGGTGACGACCGCGAGCTGTGTTATGCAGTGTTCCGCCCAAAGCGGGAGTACATTTGCGACGACGTCGATGCGGCGGTCATCAAGGCATTCGGGTGGATGCTAAAGTCGTGCACGAGAACATTGCAGGCAACGCTAGTCAGCTAGTCCCGGCTTCGCGGCAAACACGGGCAGCAGCTCGCTCGAGCGGAGGCCACGGGAGCGCAACATGCCAGAGCGGGGACAAGCAGCGTAATCACAATGCACGCTCCCTAGATCTCCCGAGGCTCGATAAAAAAAAGAAGGGGACCCCAATATCACAGACCTTGCGTAGCAGCAGGATCCCTGCGAGGGCCGGGCAGTGGAAGCAAAGTCTAGCGTTGCACGATGCCATCGTCGATAGCACGGGAGGCGGGCCATTGCTATCCTCGAGTGGTGTCGACAGGCTCGTCAGATTTTGCCGGGACCAAGGGGGGGTGCGGGGGCAGGTCGCCGAAAGCAGGAGGTTGGAAGCCAGTGTCACGGAGAAGGCGTGGCAGCACCGGCAAGGGAGCTCAAACATGCTCAAACAGCGGGGGAGTGAGGGGGCAGATGCTGCGTCATGAAGCAAAGACGTGACAGGCGCCGCAGGCGCATGCTCAGCTGCACTGCATAGTCCAAGGCCACCATGGCTCAAACACAAGTTCGCATGCGCGGCCGTGGACTGCGGCAGGGGGTCGGCGTCGCCGGGAACAACGTGGAGAAGCTGGGCGAGGCAACACGAAATGCTGTGTATACGTGTGTGAATAGGAACAAGCGCCAGTGGTGGCCGAATAGCATTTCGGCCCGATCGCTTGCGGCAGCGAACACGGCCGTGAGTGCTGGCGGGAGCAACCGAAGGCAGTAGTGCACGCGAGGAGACGCGCAATACAACAGCAATAGCCACGAAACTTGCAGGTCATGGATGCCAGGGAGCAGCTGGAGCACGGAAAGGTGTTCTGCGCAGCGATGTACTCGTCCGTTCCCACGGGGTTGCCTGGGACGCACGCCGGTCTTGTGGGGGAAGGGCGGGTCACCAACCCAAGCTGGTGCTCCCATCGAAAGGGGGTGGGAGATGGGGCGGGCGAACTCCAGCAGAATTCCATACCCGGGATTTGCGGGTGGGGAGCCGGATGCGCAAGGATGTTCTCGAGGTGCGAGAACTCGCCGGGGAGGAGCTCCTCTTGGAAGGGGCGGAGCGCCGGCGTAAGTCCAAGGGCGAGGGCGGGCATAAGCAGATCGCCCTGCTCGCCACCTTCGGCGGGTACGCCTTCAGCGTCAGTCCAAACATGTCCAAACGAAAGAAGACGGAGCACCATAGAACGGGCGGACGAAGGGGAGCATGGCGGAGGCTTCGGGCGTGTGTTGGAGCTGAGACAGCATGGCACGGCGGCTCACGGAGTCGAATGCCTCAATGCCGCCATCATCCAGAAACCTGGAGTGCAGGACGTGGTGCTAGCCAATTAGTGGTTCGACGCTGGTTGTGCCATGTGCGTACGTTGTAGCTTCGCATGCCAATGCGTGGTGCTCCGTAGCAGTCCGCGGCAGTGAAATTTTACGCCATTATGCGCAATGGCAGCCGCACTCCTAAATTCCACCGAGTAGTGTAGTTCAAGGCCGGCACGTGTCTAAATAGCCCGTTGTGCGCATTACACCTCCTGCGATGTTCGAAGTGCTCGCCATCAAATCTTGCAGTCACACCTTGTCGGTTTTGTGCTAGTCACCCAAACACTTTTGTACATGCGCCCCTTGTAATGAGTGTACGTTGTTTCCTGGCAGTGTCGCAGCTCCGGCGGTGCAAAGGGGAAAAAAGCTGTAAAAAAAAACCCACTCCTTGAGTGCTCAGCGCACCAGGCCTTGCGAGAAAGGTGGCGTTCTCGAACCAGATCGGCGCAGGCGTTGAGTTTGTCAACGTTGTGTTGCACCTCCGCAGTAACAATCGCGCCCGTGAAATTGCCAACATGTCGCAGAAAGTGCGCGTAAAAAAAAAACAGTGTGTGTGAAGAGCTTAGCGTCGTAATCGTAGCGGTTTTTGTTTAGTCGTCCAACGTTTCAGGTTCTGACCATGCCTCACGGCCGCTGAGGACAAGATTCTGATTTCCAAAGCGCGTTTCGACGACGGCCATCGGACAATCATGGGTTGCAGCGGCCATTGCACATGGAGCATGTTGCAGGCGTGTGGCTAAATTGGGCTAAACTTGCACCATCGGACATATTGAAGCAGTTGCAGCAGCAGAAGCGTGCGTCAACCGACCAGTCAGACACAAATATTATGATTTTGTGTTCGTGGCACCGCGCTGCAATTAACTGTTGCGCACC
The DNA here is from genome assembly GCA_003297005.1 of Symbiodinium sp. clade A Y106. Classification (NCBI taxonomy): domain Eukaryota; class Dinophyceae; order Suessiales; family Symbiodiniaceae; genus Symbiodinium; species Symbiodinium sp. clade A. The sequence continues at coordinate 222,813 of BGNK01000545.1, read as the reverse complement.
GTCCCACCGCCTCACGGACGAGTTCGCCATTGCCCATGATGCAGCGATCTCGCGTTGCCTCGCGGTTCTACTGGCATCTATTGGCGCGGGCCGATAAGCCTTTTGATTTTCCTCCCCTGAACGCACGCAGGGCGCAGCTACTGCATGTTGCTGGGCATCCTAGGCGGACTCGAGGCCGGTCTCCTCCAGGCTCTCCCAGCCATACACGACACTGAAATCAGCTGACTGCTCGTTTCGTGCTGCGCAGACCCTGCTGGACTCGCAAGCAGGCCCCTTCGCAGTGTGGATCTTCGCGGTGGAGCCTACTTCTCCCGAACTGTCGCTCGCACGTTCACACTTCCGTGTGTTGCTGTTGCATGCGACGCCTCGGCTCCCACTGCCGCGAACGGTGAGCCTCGGCGTGAGGGCAGGCGCACTGCTGGGGCTGCCTTGCGCCATGCTCGCCGGCCAAGGATCGCACTTACCCCGAACTCTGCAACTCTAGACGCCGCCTCGTCGTGCTGGGCATACAAAGCGGGGGCAGGTGGTGCGCAGAAGCTATTACTTTCCTCCGACTCTCTGCCCGNTGCATCTCTGCATACTGGTCCGCCGTGCTCGCATTTGCCGCTGCCCGCTCTCTCCTGTCCTGACACACCACCCAGCGTGCGAGAGGCAGAGCACTCCGCACGTTGTCGACCCATGCTCGGCTTACAGGAGCCAGGTTTGCAAGAAATCTTGCGAGATGTGTGCCGGCTTCAAGCCCGCTGAACCCTGGGTTGCAGCGCTCGGCCCGTGCACAGCCGCTCCGAAACGACGGTGTGCGGACGGTAATGTTGTGTTTTTTCAGCATGCGCCGACGTGAATTACACCACATTCTGGAATTTTTCGATGCGTGCCACGGTGGTGCAGAGGGTTTCACATATCACATGTCCGATTTCATGAATACTCAGCGCATCACCCACGCGAAAGAACAGGGCATCAGCAAAGCATGGAAGCACGCACAGACGGTTTCTGCACAGAGGAAAATACGAGAAAAGAAAAAACAAACTTCACGCATTGAGCAATTGCAGCCATGGGCATCGGAAGAACTCCCGGCACGTTGATCACCACATAGCACGGCATATGCTCGCAGCAGTCGTCGATTGAGTGTTTTTTCTTTGCTGTTGTGGTTGGCCAGGTTCCATTGTGGAAAGTCATGGCCCCAATCCGCTGTACTGCAGCACGACATCCTGACGTCACATGGGCAACATATGCACAACAGCGTAACAAAAGGCCTCTGATTTCGCAGGAAGGGCGCAAAGAACAACATCCACTAAAAAACCGCTTGTCTCCTGCTAAGGCCCAGATGATTGGCAGCTGGCGGGGTGCTCGAAATGTGGAATAGTGGTCTGTTCGGATTTGGGGAGTTGTGTGAAGAGTACAAAGGATGCACGCATGCCTGGTGTGCAGGCCACCTGTGCATGCAGGTTTTGTGTGCAGCTTCTTGCTTTCGGTCGGGCACTTTCTGCAGCAGGCGCTCAACAACTTGTTTTTCAGCAGTGGCCAGGACCTCATACATGATGAAGGTGGTTAGCAATTCTTGCGTACAAAAAATTCGTTTCCATTGGCGATGTGTTTTGCGTGGATAAGGATGCAGCGGGCGACAATGGGATGCTGAAGCAGCGGTGCTTTCTTCGCTTGTCCATGAGCGGGCCCATTTTTCCGACAGTTGTTTTTTGCATAGTGCAGGTCAAGTTTGTTGACGATTCCGGTAGTTGTCTATTTTCATTGCCAAGGAACGAGCGCCTCCTGGACGCCATGTCGATTGCTTGGTTGACCAGCAGTGCGGGGCTGAATCATATGCTGCGCGCCAATGTTTACAGACCCAAGCTTCTGCGATCGTGAGGTGGTGGCGCGACCATATAGCTGCTGCAGATGACGATGCAGCAGCTACCGCATTTGACTTGTTTGTGCCTGGACAAAGTATTCATTCACAAAGCCAACCAAGCGAGGGTGTTTTTTTTGGAGTGGCCTGGAACGATCGCCGCTGACGAGATGGTCAGGCCACGGATCCTGCTGGATGTCAAGTCAATTTGTACGAGGCGCATGCAAGAGATTGCAAGCATGTGCGAAAATGGTACTGTCCAGCCCTCACTCACCGTCCTTGCAGGTGTTAACATGTGGTGCCATGCTTTCTCCCCACTTGCGGCGAGAAGCAAAGGCCGAAGTGTGGCTGGGTGATAGGGAGCCCAGGGAGCCATTGCGTCATGCTTGTTGTAGGCAGCCATACTGTGCTTGATTTGGAGTGGTCGCACCCTTATCTTATGATTGCATGTGGTCTAAGGAAGGCAAGGCTGGGAAGAATTCATGGTGTGAGGATACGGGCAAGCAGAGCAAGGAGACTGACCAGACGATGCTGGTGGTGATGCGTGACATTCTTGATTCGGGATTCATCAGTCGTCCGTCGTGATTCCTGATGGTGGTTGTAATACTGTCGGGATTTGGGATGATGATGGTTATTCGTGGTGCCGGTGCTGCTGATGTCGGCGACGCAGCTTGGTAGTCCGGACAATAAAAGTCAGCCAGGAGACCTTGACAGAATTTTTATTTCAGAGCGATAAGGCCTAAGCGTGATATCGGTCACCGAGCAAAAAACAGGCAAGCATGATAGCTGATGGCTCGCGGAACAGTCTTTGCCGAGCCGAGAACCAGGGCACACACACACAAACAAACGCCTGGAGTCAAAAATCGAAGCCCAGAGCTGAACAAGCTCAGGTGCAATTTGTCGAAGCAGAAGGGCACCGTTTGTTTATGCGTCCAAACCTTACTTCCCGTCCAAACCCTACTTCCCGAGGTCGCGAAGATGGCCGACTGGGGGTGTCTGCAGTCGTCGGAATGCTGAGTTCATTGTTGTCCCGAGCCCGGCGCACGTGTTGGTTTGACTGTGGGGAAAAAAGGTGGGAGCCTCGGCAAGCCTGCAGGCAAGGCCTTCACCGACTGGGGGCACTGGTGCCATCGCCGCCACCTTCGGAGGAATCACACTTGTTGTTGCTGGCGTATGCATGATGAAGTTGGGCTGGGTACTGGTGGTGTAGCAGGACATCGAAAACGATGTGTGCCGATTGTCGGGACCTTGTTTGCTTCGCGGGGTCTGAACGAAGCACTGTCGCTTTCAGATTGTGGGTGCTGCGAAAGCACCAGCCATGCCGGGGCGATGCAATCGCTTACGAGGCCCGGGTGGCAAGCTTGCACAAGATCGAGGTCTCAGGGGTGAACGAGATCTGGTTACTTAGCTTGTCGTGTTTCCAGGAGCTCCTTCTGCTTGCCGACTCAGATGCATGCTTCGTGAAGGCCTCAGTTCAAAAAGCTCCGGGACTCCGTGCAAGTGAGACCATGGCTGCTACCGATCAGTGGTGTCAAAAACATTTGCCGAGGCCTTGTTCCTCAATACATTCAGCAGTTCCTTGGGTGGCGACAGTGGCCAAGAGTCTGCTGAAGCTCTGCCTGTGCAGGTAGGTGACCCAGAAGATCTGATATTTAGGAATGCTCGGAGAGGCAGCAACAAATCAAACAGGAATCAACAGAACCCAGCTGGGATCAAAAACAAGTCAATTTGGAACAAAGAAATTATGAAAGGATTGAGATGCTATGAGTGACATTGCTGGAAACATGTTTCAGAACTGCTTGCAGTCATCGGAGCTGGAGATCTCAACGTTCGGCTAGAGTGGCTCTATTGCTATTACGTTTACTGTTCCTGCTGCTAATTCAGTTACTGTCACCCGTACTACTCCATTCTCCATTTGCTCCGATTAGTATGATTAGTACGATTTCAGTTGCTATTAGTATGCCTTTGTTGAACTTTGTTGATGATGATGATGATGTGATGATGATAACGACTTCTTGATGATTACTATCATTACCATTGTGCTTTCGATCATTGTTATTTTTGTCTTCACTGTTGGTATTACATGTTGCCGTTGTTGATACTGTCACTATGGAATACGCATGAGTAGGCACACCTCGGCAGCCCTGCCCCTGGCACCGTGTGCCTCTCTCCCCTCAACCTCCCCGCCCACCCAGAAACCTGATCCCCCACGTCAACGACCCGCAGTGCTGTGACGCTTGTTGGAGTTGGACAGCAACCCTTTTTGATTCTTGTTTGATCCGGACCACCGTAATCTTGAGTATGCCCTCCAGGAGATAAATCTAACATGTTTTTGATTTGTTTTAGATCCATGAGCCCCGGAAGTTGGGCCTGACGAGACTCCGAGGCCAGATCGATCTTAGAAGTTTTCGCTCTGGTCGAGCTTGCACGATCCTGTTGCACAAGTCCGTCCGAAGCCGTAGCAGAAGGCTTCAGACTGAATCCCCACCCTGGGCTTGCAGGCAAGAGGCATGGGACGCTCTCAGCGAACTACAGAAGCAGCCGCTTGTCCCAGGTGATTTTGAGCTAAAACTTGACTTAGCGCTTCAAGCCTCAAGTCATCGGGCGTCAACATGTGAGAACAGGCTGGAAATGACTCAACACAGCCCAGCCGCCAATTCAAAGGTCAACCCACGCAAACGTGAATTCCTCTCATCATGTCTATGATTGTCTATGTTCATGTCGTTTTTCATTCCGCCCTAACTCGAGGATTGGTGACTAATGGTAGTGAGGACCAAGATGCGCTGTTGGACATTCAGCAAACGCTCGACAGGCTGTCGGGCGTGGTGGGCGCGGAAAGGGCCGTTCCCGGGGCAGGACGAAGCCCAGCAAAGGCTTGCGCGGTAGCGTGGAATGGCTGTGTTGCCATTCAAAACTGCTACTTGTTCATAGTCGATGGTCGCCAATGTCGTCAAGACCTCACGGGGGAATGGGGCAAGCTGGCGAGGCAAAGAGGTCAGCTCTGGTGTCACTGCGGCGGCAAGAAGTCCTGCACCTGACTCCAAGAAGGCGTGATTCAGACAAACATTCTAACATTGAGCGGGATGTCCACGATGGTGCTCACATGTGACCGGAGGTGTCAGCCACGACTGCTTCGGCACTTATGAGCCGTAGAGAGGCCCTTGAGCATGTCTTGGTGTCAGATGTTTCATCCAGCCTGGCAGGTTCTCGAAGCTTTCGAGACTTTCAAAGCCATCCGGGCCGAACAGGTGAGGCAGCCAACAGTTTCAGAATTTTTGGGCTTCTCCTGTTGTTTTTTCGGGTTGCTGTGCCAGTCTGGAAGGAGCGGCTGCCACGCAGAAAGGGCGCAGACACTGCGGCGATCAGATCGTGACATGCCTATGTGTGCGAAGCGGGTTCTCGAATTGCCCGTGGCACCATGCAATCAAGGCTTGACAAGATCAAACTCCCTCAAGTGCAGATGGCAGTGAGGCGCTTGCTGTCGTGTATGGCTCAGCACTGGCAGATTCTCTCCTTCACTCATCACCACGCAGCACGAAGAGGTGTCTTAGTCGCTGAGGCGCGGGCAGGCGCTTGAACTTCGGGATTTTCTGCGCATGCTGGCGCTGGCGAAGGTGTGGCCGACGACCTGTGCGATGCTCGTCCCGTCTGCTGGTCTCGTCAGGCACCGGCGGCGTTCTGTGACGGGCACTTGCCTCTTGGCATCTCTTGGCTAGCACTGCAGAACGAAGTGTGGGCAGAGAGCGGGAGAGCGAGAGAGAGGGCGAGAGAGAGAGAGAGAGAGAGACGGGCTGCAGAAGAGCCGCGCCCCTGAGAGTGCGGTTTAGGCCTGTGGAAAGAAAGGTGGACAGGCAAAGGAGAGAGAGAGAGAGAGAGAGGGGTTAGGTCCCCCTGAACTAATGCGTGCGTGCGCACAGGGGGGGTAGTGTGCTACTTCCTCTGGCTGTGTAGAAGAAGAGAGAGTAAGGCCCTCATAGCCAACGTCAGCCGATTTTGGAAATGCAAATCACGAAGTTTTCAGTACAGTATCACTTTTCACTTTTTTGTTTTACCCGTCCTGTATCGGTTGATGTCTCTGAAAAATCGCTTATGAAAGCAAATATGCAGGAACCTTTTCGGAGGGGACATCAATCGTAGTATCACCCTCCCTCAAAGCCCCATAACAATGGGGGGCCCACAAGCCTTCTAAGCCCTGGCGCAAAAGAGAGTTCCCACACGCCCTGCAAGCAAGCAAGCAAGCGAGCGAGCAAGCAAGCAAGCAAGCAAGAGACAGAGAGACAGAGAGATTTGCTTCTGGGTTAAACCCCTACCCTGGCGAAAGAAAAAAGAAAGACTTGCCTCTGGCTTCGTGCAAGCAAGACAGAGAGACAGAGAGAGAAAGTGACCCTCCAGACACAGTGGGACAGCGGCAATCACTATGGACACAGCCACCCTGATGGACGACCTGCACATACCTGCGCCAGCTCCACGAGGCGCTCCTCACGGTCGAAGCCAGTCACCACGCTTTGCACGTGCGCGCGGAGCTCCCGTCGCAACACCGCGCGTCCATCACCAGGGACATAGCGGCAGGCTACGGGGATGAGGCAGGCCTACTCCAGGCCATCAATCGGTGGAACCCCCCTTGGCGGCAAACACTGCGGCACTCTCGAGCCTGCTGCCGCCGGGAGGAGAGATGCGAACCTCTGGGTCCCGGACGGGGACGCTAAGAAAACCTCTCGGGTAGCTATCCGTGGCTATACCGACAACCAGTCGAATGAGGCGCTGCTCAAGAAGGCTACGACCACCAAGTTCCCGTCCACGCTAATCCTTAATGGCTACGGCTCAAGCTACGGCTCAAGGTCCTGTCGTGAACAATCACCTTGGCACTTTCGTTTCACTTCCCTGTCCTTCCGCCTTTCTTCTCTCCCTCTCTCTCTCTCTGCCTCTCTCTCTCTCTCTCTCTCCTTTGCCATTTGTTTCTTGGCACTGTGCACTGACTGTCCTTGCCTTTACGAACTGCCTACTCCTTACTTGCTTGCCTTCTGCTGGCTGGACTGCTCTTGATTCATTGCTTTCTACGTGCTGTCTCCTCCTTCCGGAGGACGGGGCACACAGCAATGACTAAGGAGGAAGATCGTGGCAGGACCAGGGAACGCACGCGCGGAGCCACCCGTGGGAGACCCGCGGCCACGCCGACCCTTCCCGCAAACCCAATACATACATGTATCCCTACACAGCTCCCGCCCATAGGAAGCCACCAAAACATACTAGAGCAGCCTCTTCCTACAAATGGGACTAGAGAGAGTGGCGCCGTCAAGTCAGTAGAAAGACAAGCAAGCTCTGATGCAGAGGGAGACAAACGAGCGCCAGAACATAAGAAACCCAAACTCGAGCCTAAAGATAACAGCGCCGGTTCTTCCGTGATTCCCAAGCCCTCCCCTGAGTCTACGCAACACCAGGTCTTCCCCGAATCCGCACAACATCAGGTTTTTGACCTCACGGCGGCTGATACCCAGGACGATGACGAACTCACGGGGGCCGACATCCCTGGCGCTCCGGTGGGGGCTTTTCCTAACCTAGTTAGGCCTAGTCACCCTTCCGGGAGCGGGAATGCAATTAGTGCGGAAGAAGTACAACCTGCGTGGATACAAGAACTCACGAAATCACTACAGGGCTTACATGTCAAGAGTGATCAGACACACAGTTACTGTCTTGAATTAGGAGCGAGCCTTCAACAACATGGTACAAGACTGGATCATCTAGAAGCCTGTCAGAAGGAAACCACGGAGCAACAAGAGAACACCATAACCCGACTTCAAGCCCTTGAAAAGGTTGTAGCGGATCTGGAAAAGGAAGCTCGTTCTCCACGTTTTGCCCCCACGACGCCGGTTGGCAGACACGGAGGCGGAGGAGGGATTAGCCCTAGAAGCCCCAGAAGTCCCCGTGGTGGAAGCGATTTCGGAGGAGGAGGGGGGTACAGAGATCCCATGCAAGACCTAGGCCTTGTCATNCACGGAGGCGGAGGAGGGATTAGCCCTAGAAGCCCCAGAAGTCCCCGTGGTGGAAGCGATTTCGGAGGAGGAGGGGGGTACAGAGATCCCATGCAAGACCTAGGCCTTGTCATTGGAGGATGGACGGATGCTCGTAGTTCCGAAGCAGAGGAAGAGGTTCGCAATATGTTTCGTGCCGCCGGTCTGGATGATAGATTATGCCAGGTGTCAGGACCCTCAGGACGCACGAACTGTATGCGAGCCTCCCTTAATTTCTCACCGGAATCCACCATTGCACACAAACGACAGTCACAGAAAGAAGTCCTGGATAGGCTCAAACAGCTTAAGTGTGCCAGTGGGATTGAGGGGCAAGAAGGGGTGACTCTCTGGATTCAGAAAGACCGGTCTTTAGAAGAAAGACTACGCATCCGCGCTCTTGTCCTGACTAAGAACTTCTATACCAAGCTCCCGCCCCTGGCGAATCGCCCCCCCACTTCCCCACCAGAAATTGTATGGAGAGGGCAGGTCTTTGTCGGACAAACCAGGCTCCTCCGTTGTATGGACGAAGGGCACGAGCCCACAGCCAATGACCAGATCATCGAGGACAACAAAGGAAATCACACTGTTTGGTTCGTGTCCTCTCAGGCTTTCGAAGACGTGACGGGGCGCAGTAAGGAAACATTGCAACAGGCCTGGCTGGACTACGGGCAAGCTGCCACTCCCCTTGGCGCAGGTGCTCTTTGACGGTGCCCTAGGAGAGGGGCTCACTCTCTCCACGTCGCTTCTTGGAATCTGCGAGGCAAGACACTTGATGATTTGGCTCGGGTGTGGGATGTTGTGGGACTCAGTGGCACAGAAGTAATTGGATTGCAAGAAGTGGGCGGTTTCAAAAGCCACACNTGGAATCTGCGAGGCAAGACACTTGATGATTTGGCTCGGGTGTGGGATGTTGTGGGACTCAGTGGCACAGAAGTAATTGGATTGCAAGAAGTGGGCGGTTTCAAAAGCCACACGCATGAAACAGTTATGCACCACGAAGTGTATCTTCAAGGTAAGAGCTACGCTTTCTTTTGTTGCAACTCTTCTCATGCTTTTCGAGGTAGTGCCTTAGGTATTCCTTCTGAATAACTGAGCCGTGTTGAACGTAAACAAGCGTTCTGCACGGGATTAGGGATCATCCTGAAACATCAGGGCACCAGGCAGTTCTTGATGACTGCCCACCTTCCTCACGACCTACGCAAAGACTGTCTGCCTGTTTGGCAGACACAGGTTGATGAGATTCTGGCCTTTTGTGAGCCTCGTCGCTACTTTGACATTGTTGCTGTATGTGCTGATTTGAATTACGACGTCCTGGACATCGTCAATGTCGATGAGAGAGGGGTTCCCCTTGGGAAGTTGCTCCGTGAACTGGGGTTGTCCTTTTCTAGGCCCCTCCATAGCACTTGGCGTAATACGCGAGGATCGGAGTCTCGTATTGACTACCTCCTTTTCTCGCTTCCCTCCATGCAAGTTCAGGACGACCGTGTACATCTTGGTTCTGATGAGGTGATAGCCTCCGATCACTGTGCAGTCAGTGTCTCTCTTGGTTTGGTAGGTAGATCTGGACGCAGGCGCTTCAGAAACTCCAGATGCGGCAAATGGTGGATTGATGCACCTACCTTTGCTTCCAAATGTGAGACGCTAGCTGAACAACTCGACTTGTCCATGCGAGACCTGACAGTCCAGCAGATCGCTAAGGTTTGTCGAGACACTTCCAAACGCATTACCTCTTGTAGGTACGTCGATGGGCCGGAAATCAAGGCCTGGGTTCAGGAAAGGAAAACCCTGACAGGCGCTGCGGCACGTCGTAAGACCAAAGAGATAGCAGATGCTAGGAAGCAAGCCAAGCAAGCCTACCTATGTCAACTCTTGGAAAAAGGAGCGGCAGGTGATTTCCGTGCCCTCACATACTTTCGCAAGCGCAATTCCGCGNCCAAAGAGATAGCAGATGCTAGGAAGCAAGCCAAGCAAGCCTACCTATGTCAACTCTTGGAAAAAGGAGCGGCAGGTGATTTCCGTGCCCTCACATACTTTCGCAAGCGCAATTCCGCGGCCTTTACGCAAGGATCGTACTGTATGCGGGCAGGCGGGAGCACCAAGGCGCTGACAGATCTAAGGCTCTTCTACAAGAAGAAGTTCACACAGGCTGACCCATGCCCCAAAGGGACAGCAATGGCGATTTTCCGGAGTCGAGCAGGGCCCATCATGAATCCAGCGCCTTTCACCCTACATGAAATCCAAGAAGTTGCCTTTATGTGCAAACACAACAAAAGTACTGGAGAGGACGGCATTTCCTATGAGGCCATTCAATTGCTGCTGCAGACCACCTTGGCTCGGAACTTTCTTGAGCTTTTCAATTCGGTTCTAATGGGATTGGCTCCCCCTCCCTCCGAATGGCTATCGAATCATGTCACCTTTCTCCCTAAGACAGCTGACCCTACATGTCCTTCTGATTTGCGACCGATCGTTCTGTCATCAACGATAGGAAAGGTCTTCACTAAATGTCTTATGTTGCGCATGAGACCCAGTCTGCCACCTATCAGAGCTTTTCAGGTGGGCGGNTGTCCTTCTGATTTGCGACCGATCGTTCTGTCATCAACGATAGGAAAGGTCTTCACTAAATGTCTTATGTTGCGCATGAGACCCAGTCTGCCACCTATCAGAGCTTTTCAGGTGGGCGGCATCCCGTCTCGCCAAACCCTTGATTCAGTGTGTGCAGTACAACATGCCATACACTCAGTACGGCAAAACCCTGTATGTTGTGAAGTTAGACATCTCTGCAGCCTTCGACTCTCTATCGCACGAGGCCCTCGCTGCTTTTCTTTCCCAACTCACAGGTTGTCGCGAAGCTGAAGTGCTGCTCCAGATCATCACCAGCACAACAGTTACGCTGGGGCTTCAAGGGACGTCTTGGCAACAAGAGTTGACACAAGGCATNTCCAGATCATCACCAGCACAACAGTTACGCTGGGGCTTCAAGGGACGTCTTGGCAACAAGAGTTGACACAAGGCATTCTTCAGGGGTCCAGTTATTCTGCAGAACTCTTCGCGAGGTGCGTTGACCATTATTTAGCTGGGCCCCATGCTAAGTGGCGACAAGAAGAAAACACATGGCTGCAAACAGAACAAGGGGATAAGCTTTTTCTTGCTCCCTTTGCCGACGACCTGGTGCTACTTGGCACTACCAGGGATCAGACACAAAGGCTCCTGAAGGACAGTGAAACCACGCTGCAGGCNCAAGGGGATAAGCTTTTTCTTGCTCCCTTTGCCGACGACCTGGTGCTACTTGGCACTACCAGGGATCAGACACAAAGGCTCCTGAAGGACAGTGAAACCACGCTGCAGGCAATTGGGCTACGCTTCAACCCCAAAAAATGCAAGTTTCTGCGATCCCCGGGGTTGTCAGACCGACCGTTGCTCCTTCAGAACAACAGTCGCGTTGAGTGCGAGGAAAGCATGATTTTTCTAGGAATTCTACTAGGCTTTCACCTGACATGTCTGGCTGCTCTGGCAACCAGAATGGCCAAAGTTGGAAACGCCTTCTGGGGNAGCATGATTTTTCTAGGAATTCTACTAGGCTTTCACCTGACATGTCTGGCTGCTCTGGCAACCAGAATGGCCAAAGTTGGAAACGCCTTCTGGGGCTACCTAAAAGTACTCAGACAGACGGGAGTAGGGTTGAAGCAGCGACTGAAGGTCTTTGACTGCTTTGTTACATCAAGATGGAGATGGTTAAGCCCGGCAGTCAGGCCAACCCGAGCAGTGCAAGACTACCTCAAGAAGGCGCACACCACTTTTCTTATGATNTATGATTATCATGGGGTTCCCGAGGGATCCCTTCCAAGGGGCTGTGGACTCTTGGATAGCCAAGCGCAGAGCCAGCCGCCTGGCTGCACAACAACTGCAACACAGACGGTGGGAAGCTGGGCACGTCAAGAGTTTTTTCGGGTATTGGGGTCACGCAGCTCGTTACGACCCTACCGCGGTGGTCCCTATAGCCCTCCTTTTGCAAGTACGAGGACCGGAATGGCTTTTTGCAAATCATGATTTCACACGACGACTCCCAGGCAGATGGCCCGATGCGAGCCGTTTGCTCCAGCTCGCTTGGGAGCACTACATGCAGACACAAAGTATGTCCCCTGTGTGTTCATGGATTAGGGGNTTACTGCACATTGGGCCAAAACCAATGACTGTGAAGGGGTTGTCTACTACAAAACCCCCCCCGAATCTCTCGACCTCAGGGGGCGCATGCTGGTCCAGAATGGAGATTTTTTCTCCTTGGTACCAATACGGCATGTTCCAGTTGAAGCGCCATATGCGGTTTCCTTTGAGAAGATTAGTCATGAAACAGAGCGCCTGCTTGTCAGTCCTGAAACATCTGAACACCTGCTCCGAGTCTTCTCGGATGGCAGTGCGGCACAACAACGAAAAGACGATGTACGAGAAGGGGGCGCAGCAGTTGTCGTGCTGCCGCCTTATGGCGAGATTCAGGACTCCATCGTGAGCTACTTCCGCATCCCGGCTCCTTGCGCGAACATTGAGGCCGAACTGAGAGCAGCATGTCATGCTCTTTACATGATTGAATCAGTCTTGCGGGCTCATCCATATCTGTCCATCCAGTTCTGTACGGATAGTCAGTACGTTCTCCAGATCCTCAACGGCTCTTTTGTAGGAACACACCATGCATCAGTCACGAACGAGCTCATCTGCAGATGGAGTCGTCTGAGCGAGTAGAGGCTTGTCATGTTCGAGCACACAAAGGACATCTACTCAATGAGATAGCGGACCATTTTGCCAAGCTGGGACGTCGCCTGGCGCATAACCGCAAAGTGTACCGAACACTCGANGACCATTTTGCCAAGCTGGGACGTCGCCTGGCGCATAACCGCAAAGTGTACCGAACACTCGACTCCAGGAAAGCAGCCATTCCCCAACACACAAGTGACACTCCCTTCGTTCCCTGGCTATGATCTTGTCTTTAAGACTCTCGTCAGTATGTGATACACACACATTACATCGTTTCCCAAGCTTGTTGTGTTTGTATCTGTGTGTCAGTATGCGTATTTGTACAAGTGACAGGTGCATCCATGTATGTGAGTAATTTTGCAGTCGAGACCCCCCACCAGGGGGGGGCAGGTCGTACACGTAATTACACGCAGCCCCTTTCTTGCGCGAACTTTGTTACGCAACAGCCTGTACTTGCGCCCCCTCAGCTGGCCAAGCAGTCATGACTCCCTTGCCAGTTTTCGGTGCCGCTTTCGCTGCCGGACTCTTTGTGGGCCTACTGGGCCTGGCGGGGTTTTGGCTGCTCCAGAAGACATCCCGACAGGGGGACACGCAGCAGTCTATGCAGCCACGCAACTCTGCCTCGTGGCAGATGGTGCCTCCGCCGNACAGGGGGACACGCAGCAGTCTATGCAGCCACGCAACTCTGCCTCGTGGCAGATGGTGCCTCCGCCGCCTGGACTGCATGACCCCACCGACTCGCTGGCACCGGACCTCATGCCCAGCGAGCCTCACCTCTCACGGTGCAAGCACCTCCTCGAGAGACCCAAGGAAGCACTGAGGCCAAGGGAGACGCCAAGGACAAGTCCATCGATGCCAAGGATGCCAAGGCTGGGAACATCCCTGATGCACCCCTGCCTGCTGCGGAGCGAACTACCGCCTCCACGGGGAGTGGAGAGGCCACTTCTACCGCCGAAGGCGCCCAGGATGGCAACATCAAGCAGTGGGTCGGTCAACAACTGGAGCCGGTTCGCGCCGCGCAGCGCGACATTGTCAAAAGCCTCAACGAGCTGCTGGACATGCATGGCAACACCACCGACACCAACGGGCAGCTCATGGCGAAACTCGACAAACTCCAGGTGACAGTTGATCGTACCCTCGACCTGCACAAGACCGATGCCTCGGTACAGATTGGTGAGAAAGTTGGCAAGTNNTGCGATGACCCGTACCAGCTCGTCCGTGATCACCGAAACCAAGGAAACGACGGAGAGAACCTTGGAAGTCGCGGAAAAAACCCTTGCAGCAGTCAGGGTGTCAGGCCCTTCGCCCTCCGGGGCGGAGCTTTTGGAAGCAGTGGGTGACACCCAGAAGTCGCTCAAAGACATCAAGACGGCCATGGACACCCTGGAGGACAACCTGGAGTCGCTGAAGAGCATGGTCAGTGCGCCCACGCCGCCTCCGCCACATGCCCCAGTACATGTCCCTGCAGCTTCGAGTCACTCGGTGCCTCCGCCGCCTCAACACGCCCCCAACTTGCTCAACCTCACGACTCCTGCCAGCAGTGGACCCGGAGGAAGCTGGGGANATGCCCCAGTACATGTCCCTGCAGCTTCGAGTCACTCGGTGCCTCCGCCGCCTCAACACGCCCCCAACTTGCTCAACCTCACGACTCCTGCCAGCAGTGGACCCGGAGGAAGCTGGGGAGGCAGTGGGCCCACGGCTGCAGTGATGCTAGGGAACCCGCATCAAATTCTTCGCATGATGGCCAGCCATGCTGGGGACGGATCCAACTAAAATGTAGTCACACTGTACCGCCGATATCTATATTTGCTGTTGTTCCTTCTCACAATGGATCCGAAAATTCTCCGAGTGGGATGGCGAGTTATTGTTCTTTTGATGCCTCTGGCATCCGACATCTTGCACTGCCTGCTGGCACCTTGGTACATCTCTGACACTGCTTGCACTGTTTTCCTTGTTTTCCTTGCCACAGCACTGCCCTTGCCCTGAACTGCACTGCCTGTCCACGCACTGCAAAACAAGAGCCTGGCCAGGACAGTCTTGAATGCCTACCTTGTCATGCAGTTGTTGAGCCCACCTTGGCAAGAACACACTTGCCGTCTTTTGACTTAGGCTCAGAGAAGGCAGTAGTAGCTGGTACGCTAGGCCTTAGCGCTCCGGGGTGCATCACGTACACCACATGTTTCCTCACCTTCTGCCCTGCCCCACCGAGACTATCGATCTCGCTAGCCCTGTTGCAGTGCTGCCTTGGTTAGCCTCGTCTGGACCAGGAAACCCCAAAGCAGAGGTAGTGCCCATAGACACCGACTCGGAGAAGGATGAATCCTTCTCGCCCGTCACGCCTAAGGACAGAACCTGGGAGCCGGCTCGGCTACTAAGGCGAGAACTACCTCATTGCCCTGCGACGCGTCGTGTAGAGAGGGCGGCGCTGTGCCTACTCAGGTGCGAGGACCCACCACGCAAGCAGGACCTCATGCGACTCTTCAGTATGCTGCACCCCAGGGAACTCAAGATATCGGCCTTNGCGCTGTGCCTACTCAGGTGCGAGGACCCACCACGCAAGCAGGACCTCATGCGACTCTTCAGTATGCTGCACCCCAGGGAACTCAAGATATCGGCCTTTGGCACCTATGTCCTTGCAGGAGCCTCGCCTAGATCCAGAAACACATTGGTAACGCACACCTCCAAGTTCCCCATGTTTGTTATGGTGGTCAACAAATTTCTTGCTTCTGTTTGTCCTCAACATGTATTTACTTCGTATGTCATTCGCCAAGGGTGCTTTTCTAAGGTGCATAGGGATCTACAGAATGGGCCAACGGGGGCAGCAGTTGTGGCACTCCGCCACGAAGCTAGAGATGAAGGGCTGTGGATTCAGGACAAGGTTGGAAATGTCCCTAAGGAACATGCCGGTGGAATCGTCATGGGCACAATTCACTCCCTGCGCGACCCTGTCCTTTTCGATTCACGCCGACTGCTGCACGCAGGTCATATCACCTCATGCATACCCGAGAACAGGCTCATACTTGTAGCTTTTTCGACACTGCATGCGAGTACCATGCCATGGTGGATCCGAGATGAGTCGCTTGACTTGGGGTTCAAACTACCTACGAACTTCCAAATCCGTAATGTAACTCACGGACACACGCCCCATGGAGAACCGCCCAGGCTCCGACAGCTCACCATGCGCGAAGCCCTTAGCCTGCCTGTAGACCAAAGAGACGACCACGAAATCATTGCTATTCATGACTAGCACAGGGCCCCCCCCCCAAAAAAAAAAACAAAAAGAGAGAAGGTCCCTTAGCTTGTCACTTGGTCTGCACTGAAGTTTCCTCGCCGCTTTGGTTACAGGTTTTTGGGAGCAACTTGTCTCGCATTTCGGTGCCTTGGTTAGCGCTGTGCTGAGCCCAAGACCCCCCCCAAAAACAATACAAAAAAAAATTAAAGGAGGACCGGTCCCTTGGCTTGTTGCTCGGTCTGCACTATGGTTTCTTGGCGCCTCGGTGGCAGAGTCTCTTGGAGCGACTTGGCTCGCTTTTGGGGTCGCGCCGTGGCCGCACTCAAGTCCCTTGGCTCGTGTCTTCGCTGCAAGTTCTTCTGCAAGACCGCGACGTGTGCAACACACGAAAGCTGACACATCCTTGCACCTTTCCTTGTTTCACTTGCACTGCCGCACTGCCTTACTTTGTTTTACTTGCACTGCTCCACCTTGCCTTTCCTGCCCTTTTCTGCACTGCCCTTTTCTTGCTTGCTCCTGCACTGCTGACCGGCCTACTGTCTTTCTTACTCTGACTGTCGCTGTTTAGTCTCCTCATCGTAAGGGGTCGTCTATATCTTTACACTGTCGAGTTGAGGTCTAGTTGGCTCCTCTCCGTGTCTCCCTCCACGTCTCCTTATCTTTATGTTGGGTATCCTCACTTTAGCCTCGTAGGAGTCCTTTAACAAACCACTAACCCGCGAACCCGCTGATGCCATGGTGTCAACTCTGTCCTTGCTGGAGTTGCTCTTCTGCGGGTGTGTGTCGTGAGCTGCCGCCTTCCGTCCCTGGGCGCACGGGTCGAGGTTTTCTGTACACACAGTGGTCCTTTTCGTGAGCCGGTGCCCGTCACGTGTCATTCTGAACAAGTTGGCTGCCTACCGCAGCGAGGACCCCAACGAGCTCTCTCTCTCTCTGGGTTACGCACGATTCGTGGCAGTTCTACTGATGCCGACAATAGTACGATATGGGATGTTTTGCAAAAGCCGCAGAGACTGTTCTTTACCTGAACCGGTGATCGTCACGCACCAGTCTGAGCCAGGCCAAGGTCGGGACCCTCTGACAACCCGAGAGAGTCTGCGCCTATTTGGGGCTGCAAGTCTGTGTGCGGTCACGCCTGCTCTCTACACCGACCAGATGCCTGGCCTATGCCTCTCTGAGCGAAAGTGGGAAGCTTGGACTCTGCCACTACAAACGAAGAGGCAGGTACTCCTGCAATGCATAGACCAGTCTGGGCCTCCTCTGAGCTGTGCGCAAGTTGGGCCGTGCCTCCAAACTGGCCTGGGACGTCATGTTGCCTGCACCTGGAGTGGTCTCAGTGACGGTTTTGTGGGTCTCTGAGCTCGTTTTGAGACTGTATGTGAGAGAGGGATGTACAGATGCAGCGATAGCAGACAGTCGCCCTGGCTCGGATGTAGTGAGTGGCCTTAACTTCTGTTCCTGTGCTTTTTTCCCCGAATCGGAGCTAGGCGGCTGCAACAGTAGTGAAACCAGCTGTGGGGTAGTTGATTCGTAGGCGGAGTTGTAAGATGACCTTGTTACTGCTGCAAGGGGAGTAGGTTTCTGGCGAAAGTACTTTGTGGCTCTAAGTTCCGTGTTCAGGGTGTGCTGCAATAAAGCCGGAAGCCGACCTTGCCTCGCGCCCTTCTTTCCGGACTCGCCGAACTGTTGAATTCTAGAGAGTCTGTCCGAAGCTCAATTGTCACCTGCGAAGCGGTCCTCGAGACAAGCCATGCGGGAGCCAAAAAATTGGCATATGCAGTGGCTGCACGCTGCCCGAGCAGAAATGGAGATTGTGCTTACCCGTCCAGTCCACTCCGCATCTTTATGCAAACGCCAGGATTGCAGAACCCTTCGGCATCGCTATCATTGGCCATGTTCCGGAGGGGTTCCCCGCGCTGGCGTGGCCGCTACAGACAAGCCACGAGCCTGAGCAAAGCTTGACAGAGAACTGGAACTTGCATGTCAATGTGGGATTGATTGAAAGTAAAGCTTCAAAGCTGCTACATCTGTTTAGCTGCCTGGGTAAGTGGACGTTTGACATTCCGACACCAACAAAAGGATAGAAGCAAGAGGGCGAACGAAAAAGAAACAGTGACAAACCAACGCTAAGCAGACTTAGCAAGGCATGTCAGCGCACAAATTATACCAAATCAACCAGACCACCCCCCTTATGGAATAGGTGCACGCTTTGATGGGTGCTTGGAGCAAAGGTGACGATTGGCAGCTTGCAAAAGAGCTCTTCCCCGGGGCCGTGATGCTGCTTGGTTTCATGTGCCAGAGTACAGGCAGTAAGGTGCCGTCCGGGCAGGCAGGAAGAGCGCACACTTTGAGAGACAAGCCCTACCTGCCTACTACATCCTATTACCAATGGTATCAGTACTAACAGCTAGCACTGCGAAAGCAAAAACCAATCATCATCATGAATATCACCACCATTGTAGTACGACTCCTACTGCTCCGACTACTACTGCTACTATGTACTACTGCTGCTGCCGCTGCTGCTGCGACTACTAATTACTACTAATGTTACCACCACTACTACTACTGCTGCTGTTGCTGCTGCTGCTACTACTACTACTACTACAATTACTACTACTTCGACTAAGACCTTGCTACGCCTACTGATACTACCATTACTACCAGATACTACCACCAACACTGCTACCACTACTACCACCACCACCACTGCCGCCGCTGCCATTGCTGCAGTGAGGTTGTCTGATGTGTATGAGAGGCACGGATGTGCAGCAATGTGGAATTTCCACACCCTCACAGCGTGGGTTTAAACCATGCAAGTACGTGCCATGGACGGTTGGACTGCACATCATGCTGACTGCTAGGAAGGCAAAATGACCACGATCATCAATGTGGGGTTTTGTTCGTATTCCTTGTATTGGATGAATCAGTGAAAGGACCGATGCACCCCACACACACACACATGCCAGATGGAAATAGGTGAGTGTAAGTGGAGCAGTACCAACCGAAAGAAGCTTCAATTCACACAAATCAGAGTTCAAGGTCTCGCTTCTGATTTCTTCTAAGGCTCGCCTTGGTGAACTTTCTTTCGTCTTTTGCAGCTGCGAGGAAGTTTGCGATGAAGGTGGGTGCAATGTCACTGTCACGCAAAAATGCTCGCAGTAGCGAGAAGTGAAGTAGCATTAAAGGCAGAACTTGACAGTACTACCAAAGTCGCGATGCCGGAATGCGTCTTGCACACACACACACACTGTGTCTATACTGTCCAGAACTGTGAGAATGCGTGGTTGTCTGTGCACAACTGGCAAAACAGACTGCGCAGCCAGGCAGGCTACCAAGTGGTGGCCGTTAATGAGCTCCTCGCGCTCGGAGCAGCGAAGCTTGGAATGCTTGAGGTTCTTTCTACCTGAATTCTGGGCCGACTATCTGCAAAGTTCTAGGAGCTTTCACGTGTTCCTGTGCTGGCCCGAAATGCCAGAAGAAGTGCGATGGTAAAACTCAGGAACGTGGGTGGCGCCATGTGCGGGGCGGTCCCAACTCAAATCGGCCTCAGCCGGATGGGATCCTGGCCAGACCTATCCCTCACAGTGTGCAAGGGCACCAGGATCCACAAGAGGTCTGAGGTCAGCTTATTAGCTTATAGAGGTGCCAGGCCCTAGTTGCGTTGGTACTTATTTCTCTTGCTGGACAGGGTGCATCCCAAAGCAGAGGGGAACTCTTTTGCCCATGCAAGGAATTGCCAGTGCCATTGGGGTGAGGAGCCAGCTAGGCCTCGTCTTCCTGCAGAAGCACATCCATACAGACAGGGCACTGGAACTCCCCAAGCATTCTTGCATCTTGGGCTTTCCTGTCTAGACGGTAGGTTCGGGTCTAGACTATCCCAAGGCTGCGAGGCTGCAAATCAATACACAACCGCAAAGGACCCTACATAATCACTGCGCGGCAATACCTGAGTCTGTGCAGGTGCAAACATATTCGTGGCCTGTGTGATTGCGGTGATCCTTCTACTTCTGAGTCCGTACATCTACTATGTGCCGAGGCCAGTATGCCTCACGACATAGACGGCTGTTTCTGCAAAGAAACACCCTCCGCTCTGCCAAGATAGTTCATGCATGTCATCGGACCGCGTGCCCAGGTGTGCGCTGAACATCATCATCATCTTGGGAGCGTCCGCGCTCACAGTTGCCTGACTGGCCAGGGAATGTTACCAGGTGTTTGGCCTCCTCATGTTTAGGTGTGACATTGGCATTGCAGCAGAAGCCGGGAGTGAACAGTAATCGCCAAAGGGCGTTGCAAGCTGCGCAATGGCCGCAACCATAGTCCCGTCATACGGCTTGGCTATCGTGTCGCCGTAGTGCTGGGTTTCTTAGAGCAAGGAGTTCAATCATGCTGCATGGCTGTGGTCTTTGCGGTCAACGCGTACGGGCCAACGAACCTATGTCGTGGACTACGCTGTCCCTTGGCTGATCGCACAACGCCGTCGTCAACATGCAAGAGAAGTGCTGTAAACTCTTGTGCCATGAGTGTCGCCGAATAGAACTCATCTATCAGGTTTGGTGGGTGGCTTTTCTCTTCACGCTCTACCTAGGAGCCCTGAAAGGCAGGATCCAGGATCAAAAAATGAGAAGCTCTTCGCAAGCTGCGGTGCTTTCAAGAGCCACTAAAGTTGCGTTGCGAGGTATCCTCGGTGCCGTGGTCGTGTCTTTGGTGTTGATTGTGTACCAGGTGGCCGACCCACCCATTACAACACTGGGCTACTGCGAAGGGCGCGGGCGGTGGTTGAATGTCAAGGACGAGATCTTCCGAAAAGCATGTCGATGTAAGTTCTGGCTCATGTCACATGTCGTGCATCCGTTCTTCTTCCCACAGAATGTCGCCGCACAGTAAGACACACAACGATATTCAACTATGCGTGTTTGGACTATCTATGTGATTTATCCACCCTGTTGCGGCTTCACCGTGTGCGATGAGCTTCTCATTTCCAAGCCGTTGCAGGGATATGTATAGGGCGTAGGCTGAAGCTTGGTCCCTGAAGGTAACGTATTTGTTCGCATGCCATGATCTGCACTTGCTCTTGTATCTCGTCGGATGTGTCCGTCAGCCGTCAGGAGAGGAAAGACACCACACAACGACCGGGGATTCTTTCGTTCCGTCCGGAGGGCCCGCTCTTCTACGCCAACGTTGAGCGCATGGAGGACCTGGTTTCACGGCATCTGGGAGGTCACAGTTTGCCGGGGCACTAACATGCGAGGAGTGGCTCGACGAAATGGAGATTTCTGCCAGTGCTGCGGCTCGGCGGGAGGAATGCTTAGCATGAGTTGCAACGGCATCCACTCAGGAAGGAAGGCCGCTGAAATCCATCATCCTTTCGGCGGCGTCCCTGCCTTTCATGGACACCTCTGCAGTCGAAGCCCTCGGGATGATGTTCCCAAGCTTGCAGTGCTTTCATTCTTCAAAGTACGCACGCTACGGCCTGTGGCAGCAAAGGTTTGAGGCATATCGCAAGCGGAAGATAGCGTTCTTGATCGCTCACGCCTCTGGCCAGCCGGATCCTTACGTTGCTCTGGCACCGTGCGGCTGCAGGACCGGTTTTGCTGAAGGATGGGAGGTCGAGCGCGGCGTGCAAACTGATGGTTCTATTCGTCTAAGGCCGCGGCAGATACTGCTGCACGTTCTAGGCCGGGCACACGGGCACATGCACCATGCACTGTGTGTGTGTGGGTGTGAGTCCGTCCGTCAGTCAGTCAGTCAGCTTGTCTATCCGTCAGTCTGCCAGTCTGTCAGCTTGTCTGCCAGTCTGTCAGCTTGTCTGCCAGTCTGTCTATCAGTCTGTCAGTCAGTATGTCTGTCTGTCTGTCTGTCTCTTTGTGCGTGTGTGTGCATGTGCACATATACGTATGCAATATGTTTAGTTGGTCTGCATATCGTCGCAAATCGCCGCAGAGCCCCTCGATCTGCTAGGACGTGCGGTCTTCATAGCGTCCCAAGTCAGGCGATTACATGCCGGAGGGTTGCCTCACCACGCCTTGGACGGTGGAGGACGATTGCAAGAAATGTCATTGCCTCGCGGCGCGAGTCCTGCGTCGAGCTGTTTCGAAGGAATGCGTGCAGTTTCTTTTGCGGCAGAATGAAGAGAACCTTCAGGCCGAAGATCGGCTGCAGCTTCGTGTTTTCAGCTTGGCGCCGGCACGCAGCCATTTTCAGCTGGCGCTGTGTGTCGGCAGAATTAGCTCGCAGGTGCTCGATGAATCGTTGGGCTCCTCACCGGCGCTGTCTGCCATGCTCTCTCCACAGGCCATCTGCTGCTCGCACAAACGAGAATCTGTGTGAACTCGGCAGCGGCAGGTCCGAAGCATTCCTCGTGTGACGTCCATCCCGCGGCAACTCGCAGTGGACGAAGAGGAGAGTTGCTCTCAAGTGCAACACCTGAAACACGTACGCATGTCTGTCCAAGCCAGGAACTTGATGAACAAGAAGATGGCTCCATGGCTCAAATTTGCAGCTTGCGGCTTTCCAGACCTCATGTCGTCTACAAGCCGATTTGGCTGGATCTGGGGTGGGTAGGCAAGGGAGTTACAAACCTACGTGGTTGGTGCGAGGGCGAGGCTGGACATGTTGTCACAACCGGTCACAAAAGAGCGCACGGAACTCTTTGCCAGCTGGCGTTGTTGCAAATCCCATGGTTCATAACTTCCATTGACGAAACATGAATGACATGCACGACGTCTGCCACGTGTCAAACGCATCTTCAGACCAGCTGAGGCAAGCGCTTGCAAGTTCGGCCGCTTCGCGCCTCCGCGGTCTTTGCCTCCAGCATCTCGCCTGTGTGCAATCTGCACACGATATCTGAGCAGCCTCTGCTGGCAACGAGGTTCGAACCTCCTGTCCTTGCCGGCGAAGTGAACCGGCAGCGCGCTGTGTTCACGCGGATAATGATGTACTTACTCGGTGTGAGTTTGCAACATGGCAGTGAGTCAAAACCTTCTGGTATGTAACAGGGCCGGGGCGCCCCTCGCGCGACAAAGTATGTAACAAAAGCGGGTTTTTGCGACAAGGCTGGCGCGACAAGGTCCATCATATNCAAAGTATGTAACAAAAGCGGGTTTTTGCGACAAGGCTGGCGCGACAAGGTCCATCATATATTCATATATGAATGTATGCATGTGTACATGTGTATATATAATGTGTGTGTATATATATAGGTATGTATTTGGTTCTGTCTATATTATGAGGCACGCTCGTGTGCGAGTGCTGCAAACGTTGAGCTTGGAGTTGAGTGTTGTTTGTTTGGATCCTGGTCGTGTGTCCTGNACAAAGTTGCTCAGCCCACCACTTGCCCATCCAGTCCTTAACTAAGACTAGCAGAGTGGAACAATGCTGTACAGGAAATAACATGAGTCATGAAAGGTTAAGCTTGCATCCGTTCCGGCGCCATGCCAATAATCAAAACGCCCCAGCAGCGTGTTGCGACAAAACAGAGGCCAGTTTTGCATAAGGCCAAGACCTTGCTA
>BGNK01000545.1:180862-199326 GCA_003297005.1 Symbiodinium sp. clade A Y106 | reverse complement strand
GGTTTGTAACAGGGGGGGGGGGGGCCCCGCGACAACACGGGGTATTGACCCATGGCCATTTGTGTGGAGCTCGGACTCTTGACGAACAACTCCAGAGTCCTTCTTAACTCCTGGAGTCTCGTGGTGCCAAAGGGGTGCCATGCATTGCTTACTTGGGCTGGAAAACAAGCGTGCAAACCGACTTGCGACGCCTTGGCTTGGACGTCGCCAAATGCAGTGTAAACGCAGTTTTCCAATTGCAAATTCTGCCGCAATCATTTTGGCGACGAGAATTTCTAGCCTGCCCTCGGTGAAACGGGGCGCAGAGGCCGGTGAGAGACCGGTCTTGTGCAGAGCATATAATGAGCCGGCTGAGCGCAGGTCGGGCGGCAACATGCCGCGGGTAGGCCATGGGCCTGCAACAGAGGATAGCAAACTGGTAGACATGGTCGACAGAAAGATCTGCAAGGTCTTCAGACTGCTCTTTAAGTGCCCTCTCCAGGAGAGGCGCCTCAACAGCGGGCTCCAGACATTGCCTTCAGGCCTGTTGCTGGAGAGACCGAACGTGGCTCGCTGCTTGCCCACGGGCATGGTTTGCGAGCTCAATCGGGGGATCACGTGATATCTCTCAGCCCCGAAAGGGGTCGCTCATGAGTTCGGTGCCGATTCGTTCTTTAGGAGCAGCCGCAAGAAATTGAGCAATCAGTTCCTTCCCTTTTCCTGTTGTGCGGAGTGGCGGGTGGACAGCGATGGTGCATTTAGCGCCAGGCTCGGCCAAGCTCTACCCTTTGTCGCACGACAAGCCCTTGCGCAACCACCCTTTAAAAAACTGCCCTTGGTCTAGCAGCCTGCAACGAACAGGGCAGTTGTTGGATTCCCAATCAACGGTGTCTACCCGTCCGTCAGGCATCAATGCTTTCCCCGTTGCAAGACACAGCCCCTTCCATCGTTACTTGGTGAATGGTTATCGTTAGGCCATAAGTTATGACTCAGTTATGACAGTTATGAGTTAGACTTGTGCATAGGCAGGCCAGGACTTGCGATTCTAAGTGCCAGAGAGGCGACGTCAAGACGGGTCACATGCATCGACCTTCTTCCGCCTTGCCAAGGAAGTATAAATCAAAAGATGCCGGAGCTATGGTCAGACTTCTCCGAAAGGGGATTGCCGCATGAACCTCGGCTGGCATGCTGTGAGTCTGCATGAGACCATCAGTGGCCAGTCGCGGGTAAGTGCTATACGTGCTATACAGTCATGACACACTGGTAGAAGCATCCTTTGCAGCATCTTGCGGAATGGGGCCCATTCGTGCGCTCATGGTACCTGGCGGGGCTCAGGGCCGTGCTGGGAGCCACGAGCGGATTGACAATTACCATGGAGACCCGGCTCCTTGGCGAGCCAAGCTTTTCTAGGAAGTCTCGCCGGTCAATGTTGTTGAGCATATAAGTCGGAGGAGTTGTCAAATCGCGAAGCTCCAATTTCAGCACGACCCGGGCAAGTGGCGTGACCCGGCATTTCTGTCTCAGCTACGAAGCTTGTGCAAGGTAGGACAATTTGGTACAAAGTTCTCAAAAAGTCGAAGATCAGCCGCAGTGTACAGTAGCCTCCTTCGCAGGTTCGTCGGGCTTGCAGAATTCGACATGGACGGCAGGGCATTCACTGGCGGGGAGATGGACCGCATGATGATGAGTCTTTGGTGCAAGCAGAGCCCTACTGGTAGTGACCTGGTGCATCCTAAACTAGTGCCTACGCTGATAGGACGGGGCCTGGCCGCCTGGCCTGCCTGGAAGCTGAGGATCGCTGCTTCGCAAAAGTACCCTTGCTCACGTCCAGCGACTTTTGACGAGTACGCTGCATCTTGGCCTCTCTCTTCTAGAGGACTCTGGCACTGGAGCATACAAAATCAAATCGTAGCTCAGGAGAAGTGTATTCTCGGCCTTCCCCAGAGAAATACCAGCGGCCGTGATGTGGTTTTCGTCGGGCCTGGAGCGACTGGCTGCAGCTCGCCTCCACGCAGCAATGCAGCAACTTCTCAGTCTAGACTCTAGACGTGGCTGCAGCCGAGGCGAGTTGTTCCATACCAACACCCTAGGACTGCGAGTGCGAGTTGTGGTCACATGCTACGCAAGTGCACATGGTGTCGACGAGTCTACAGACCTCACGGAGTGCTAGGAGTGCAGAAGGCCGTGGTTCCGCCTGGCGACACGTTGCTTGGCCTTGGGGGTGAGACGTGGTGGGTGCTTGTGCTAATCGTTGCGCATGACATCTGAAGTGTGAGAGAGGTTCGATGGAACGTGGGGAGCTGCTTCGCTCTACGGGCGGAAGTGTCGCTCGGCCCAAGGGTTGCGGGAAGCGTTTCACCGCTTCCCGGATGGGCTCGGAAATTGATCAGAGATGACGAGAAGTAGTGGCTTAGTACAGTACGTTGCTTGTTGCATTGCAGCCTTGCAGATGTGAGTGCTCGGCATGAGGGATAAAGGTCACCGGTCAGAGAAGGAGCTGTGCAGAAGATTCAATGTCCTTCTGGTTTGGGCAACTGCTTGGAATCCGCAACTGCAAGCTGCAAGTGCCCCCAGCTCTGTGCACAACAACAGTTGCTGGACTGATGCGTGATATCAGAGGCATTCTCTGTGTCTACCCTCTCCAGCGTCTGAAGAAGCAGCAGAGTCTGGTGCAGTTCGGCCTTGCACGCAGTACCGTTGGCAGGCCTTTCGGACTCCTTTGGGGCTGAGTCCTTTTCCTGTGAGTGTCCTGCTGGCTCCACTTTCCCGAAAATGTGGGGATGTTGCCCAAGAGTCATCCCCGGAGTGACAGCACGTCCGGCATGCCGCAGCTCGAGAAGTGGTTTCGGCGAGATCGCGACTGGTAATAGGCTCTATGACTCTATAGACCGGTTGAAGAGGTCTGGGCGGCTCCGGCGGGCAGGCAGCCTGGCCTCGCTGTCGGACCCGGAGGGTTTAGGTTTGGAAAACTCGCCCGGTGGGTCAGGCATTGAAACTCTATGCGAGAGACTTGACTTTTCTGAGCTTAAGGTAGTTCCGTGCTCAGGGGCCACATGCATCTAAGATTATCAAGCAATTGCTCCTTCCGCATCAGAGCTCTTGGCTGGGCCGGGGCTCAACACGGAATCGCCGCAATCAGGACACCACCCAGTGGACAACTAGCAACTTCGGTGCCTCCAACCAGGCCGGAGCTCAGGAGCTCAGGTTTGGTTGAGGCTGAATCAGAAGGCTCCACTGCGGCGCAGCTGAAGCGAGACTCGAGTCGAGCTCAGCTTAGGCACAAACGACTCAGCGAATGGATCAGTTCTTCCGCTGAGAGGGAGGCTTTATCACCAGATGCAAGAGTGGACAAGGCTGTCCTCGTTTCATGTCTCACCTGGTATTCTGCACTTCGTCTCAAGGACATGCAGGTGCCCGTCTAGCCACACTCTGCCGAGCCGAATGCTTAGGTGCTGGCAGTGTGGCCTGCAAAAGGGAACTCTTCTGCGAGCCTGATCTAGGGAAGGTGCCGAACACCACTAACCAAACTTCAGGGAGGTGCGTGATGTGAGAGGCTGCATTGCATAGAGTGCTGCAATCGACGCCCTTGATGCCGTACTTTCGCACGGTGAATGCTGGTTCCATGCACGCAAGGGTACTGCATCAGGGCAATGGCAATGCCTCACACGCATGATGCGCAGATAAAGTGGACGGTGTCGGGAATTCTCGAACATATTGTTGCAGTCGGTGTTCTTAGATGATTCGAATGAGGTGAGGCCACCATAACATGACAAGCATGAAACAGCCTTGAAGAGAGTGGGAATCATTTGCCCCTTTCCTCAAGCCCAGCCAGCTGAAGAATGCGAGCTGCTCATGACATACTTGTCATGTTCGGACTTCTTCTTGCAGTTTCGCCACGTGCTTACTCCTGCAGCTCGTTGGCATTCAGACATTGCATAGACTGAGACAGCTGGCACCAAACTTGGCTGGACTCATGGTGCAAAGATTCGACCAACGGCACTCTCGTTCGAAACCCGCTTCCTTGGCACGCTGAGGTATTGCCGTTCCTCCACTTCCAGCACCGGAAGTGGTAGGTGCCTTGGCCGGCACTTGACCTGTTTGAGCACATTGCGTGGCGCACCCTGGAACGTCCTTGAAAGGTGCCCAGATGCGTACGCAATGACAGATCTTGATTGCTTTTGGTAGGCAGCCTGCATTAGCCTGCAGCACGGCACTGTAATTTTATCGGCGAATGGAATTTGTAGGTGGCGCTTTTGTCCATCTTTTTCCCCAGTTGGCTATGGCATGAACCTGTGGCTGTTGCTGATGATGCGAAATGAAGTTAAATCGGTCAACTTCTCTGTGTACTGTAGGGCTGCAGGGTCATGCTGACCTCCCCTTGGGGCCCCAGGTAGTGTGGACGGTTACACGCACTTGCGCGTCCATGTGCGGGAGGCTCCTTGAAGAGCAGCGTGTGGCGGGTGGCCTCTGTGAACACGTGGAATTCCAGGACCTGGCGCTCTCAGTGCTCGAGGCATCCCTCCCAGAGCAAGCAGCTCGCCTGTGCTGTCTGTGCCAGCACTCCGCTTCTCTAGGGAGAGAGGGAGTGGGAGATGCGCTGCAACTTAGGAGCGCCTCGTCGAAGACGCCTTGGAGCAACCCACTGCCGCAGCAGAAAGCATCTGGACTGCACCCTCTTGCTTCGAACAACACATGAGCAGTCGGGAACCAAGCAAAGCATGCCACTGTAAGGCGACCCATACGGTCTGGTCCTTTGGCCGGCAGCGCAGGTTGTCGCGGCAGCCTTGATTGGCCTGCTCGGCACTTATGGGAAGGCTGGAAGTGTGCCATGCAGGGAGGCGGAAGGCAAATGCCTGTACACGTACCCGTTGCTGCCGTTGCTAGCCCTGCGAGAAACACCCCGGCGCGCGAGTCCGAGTGGTGGAACTCGGCGCCGGAACAGGGCTGTGCTCGCTGGCTGCGGTGGCTGCTGGGCACCAGGCCCTGGCGACGGATTATCGCGAGGAGCCTTTGGCACTCTTGCGCCAGGCCAGGCAACTTGTGCTGTCTAGGCATGCTCCCTAAGCTGCAGATGTAACAGGTTACGGCGGTTACGGTTATTGCCATTGTTTTCGGACAAGATCGCACTACACTGACAAAGCAAGTATGCCGAAGCACAGTATTTGCAGGCCGCGGTCCTCAACGAGAGCCAGCTAAGCAAGAAGCTGCCCGTGGAAACTGCACTGCTGGATTTCACGAAGGAGGATGTGCCAGAAGCTGAAGCTCGGACGAGTATCAGATCCTCAACGAACAGCTTCCCATGCAGCCCATACCATGCAGCCCCAGCGGGGCACGCGAGTTCGTGGCCTCGGCTGTTACAAGAACCGGCAACTTGCACACGTTTTGCAGCCTTATCCTCGACTACCTTCGAAGCATTGAAAGCACCGAAGCAAGAACAACCATTGTTGTTGCATAGTTGAAAGCACTGAAGTATGCAATGTTCGCACGGCCCCTCAGAAGCACATAGTCATGTGTGACTCATGCGAGACATGGCACAATTCACAGCATTTGCCGCAAGAGGTTCGACCCGAAAGCGGGGAGGAGGAGGAGGAGAGGAATGGCCCCACAGCCCCTGACCCACTTCCCCCCAAAGATTTCCGAGCAGCTCCGCAGGCGTCACCGTTGCTCTCCGCTACGTGGTTAATGTAGCTGATGCATTTTGTTGCGTGAGCAACAGATGTGAGTGGATCGCGTGCAGCGAGAAAAGAAGAAGCTGAAAGGGGGAGCACTGGTTTTCTTGAAAGGTGCGAGCTTGCAACAAGGAAGAGGGTGGAAGTTGCGAGCCTGTGAAACCCAAACTTTACGACTCGGGACTGTAACATCGAATGGTCAGACCTCCTTTCTCGGGAAAATGAACACTGCGACCCCCGTGTTTTTCCAGGATGTTGTGGTTGCAGCGGACCTGCTCTACTTGCGCTCAACGTCACAAGCGCTTGCAACAGGACCGGTGACAGGCTCTGACCACCAGAATGAAGTAAGGGTTTACTTCGAGTTGGGGTTTCTTGTGGCATGTTGTTTTCGTACGAGCTTGTGAAGCAAGGGCTCATTTCCAGAGCTTGCCCTTGCATTGCCACACCAATCTACAGTACATACTACAGAGCGGTCATCCGGCCCTACTCGCATCTGCAAGTCGCCTTGATGGCAGGATGTGTCGCCGCCCTACGGCGAGGGGCCCAAGTCCTGGTTGGAGTTCCGTGGTCGCACGTAAAGTACCTGGTGCAGGAATTAGCATGTGCTAGTTTTGTCATGATCTGCATATTGGGTGAGTCGACTCCCACCGGTTTCGGACCCGGACCCAGATCCGAAGAAATGATGTCAGGATACAGGGCGGCCTGGGCGACCTGCGTTTCTGGACAGGCTAAAGCAAGAGCTACGAGGTCATGTCAGCAAGAACTGAATAGTGCTGAGTAGCACAGGAAGCGAGAATTCTGAAGATGTGATTATTTGAGCTTCGAAGACCCGGCGCTTGTAAGTGCGGGCGCAATGCTGCATCTGGCTTCAGCCTAGGAAGGTAATCGCTTTTGTAGCGGTCAACACGCTCATACGTCCAAGGCTTGTGGCTTACTGCGCAGCTGGCATGACTGATGTTTTCCTTGCTGCTTGTGTGCAGGTGCTGCCCGGCAGTTTTGTCCTGTCCAAGGATGGACTCTGGTGAGCCCACGGCCACTCCGCGTCAGCATATAAATACACAGCTTCGCTTAACAGACAAAGCAAGGACCGTGCGACGGGGACCGAAGATTTGCGATCCCTGTAGCCGTGTGTGAGACGTATGAGGCACGAACTGATCTCTACGAGCCAAGCTCAACCACGCACCCAGGCAGCAATTTGGAAACGAGACCGGCCTAGTTTGGTTGCAGGCATTGCACAAAGTTGCTCAGGAGTTCTCAGCGTCGGGTTGCTGCACCTGACTCCTGCAGACCTTGAAGATTCACCGTATCAAAAGCAGAGATTTGCACGTGAAACACCACCTGCTGCAACGGGTAGATCTAGAAATTAGAATCTGTAGAAGACGGCGTCGCGCCCCTGCTTTTGCTCAGCAGCTTCACCATCACCGAGGGTGTAAACAGGATGTAGTGCAGAATCGCATCGAAACCTGGCAGGAGCAAGCTGTGCGGTAAGGATGCTTGAGGGCAGAGAG
Source organism: Symbiodinium sp. clade A Y106 (assembly GCA_003297005.1). Lineage (NCBI taxonomy): Eukaryota > Dinophyceae > Suessiales > Symbiodiniaceae > Symbiodinium > Symbiodinium sp. clade A. The sequence goes on along the minus strand of BGNK01000545.1, from coordinate 192,170 downwards.
GAGACACCGTAGCAGATACATCATTCTTGAGACCTTCGGCGACACCACCATGGAGCTATCGAGCCGGCCCAGCGCGGACTGCAGGCCCACTGGGCGCAGGCTGCCCAGGCCCAGGCTGTCGAGGCTGGCGCTGCTGGCGCTGCTGGCGGCCTTGCCAGCCTGGCGGCCCGACATGCACTGCTCTGCTCGGTGCTCACGACGAATGCTTTTGCGGTGTCATATCACGTTCGACTGTGTTTGCTTAGGGCTCCGGGGAACCTGAGACTATGAGTACTAACCATGGGTTCAGACAGTGCAAAAGGCACGGCCGCATACCACACTTATCCAGTACCTTTGCTTGCAATCCCGTAGACGAGGTCTAGAAGCCAACTTACCACCACTTTCTCTCGCCCACCGACCTCGCGGCGTGCCTTCGAGAACAAAGCGGACAGCGTGGAAATGTTGGCAGAGTTGTTCTGGGCTATAGTACTTGTGCCGGAGGGGTTGGACAGACACCACGGCAGATTCAGCAGAGCATAGCAGAGCTGACAGGTGCCCTCTTGGCACTTGCTGTGCCTTTGCCTGCGGCCGCGACTCCTGCGGCTCCGGCTCCGGCCTTAGGGCCCCGGGCCCCAGGCTTCTGCAACTGTCATGTGTGCCTGCCATGGCCCAGAGCTTCAAAAACACGAGAACGATGTATCCCGCACAGACACAAGGTCGAAGCACCAAGGCTTGCAGGCTATACATGCATCTGTACGCTGTGAATCGGTGGAAGAACTCGTCGGACCGCAGTCGGAAGTCGGACTGGCAGTGATGCATGAGACAAGGCACTGGATGACATCCGGTGGGATGAGCCAAAACGGAAGAAGACACCCCTTCCGCAACGCGGCCTTGTGATGCACGACAGACTTTGTTGAACTGTTAATGTACGCAAGCGAACATGTACAGATGTGCAACATGTTGCGGCATGGTGCAAGAGAGCCCGGCTTGTGCTGCAAAGACGTTCAGGCCTGGCTTGACTCATGTAACATGCCACATTGCATGCCGAAGGGGCCCACGAACCCCTGCAAGGCAGCTTGCAGAAGAATTCACGCGCGCTTTCCAGCGTACCCAGTGGGGTGTGAATGGACGAGTGGAGCCTCGATACTTCGCAGATAGTTTTGTATTTCGTGGCTTGGCCAGGAATTCGGCTATGGATGCATTAGCCGATTAGCCACGCAAACCGTTGTGTAGCCGTCACTTGCATGTTTTGCCTCCGTTGCTTGTCTCACGAGGCGATCCAGATGTGACAACCAATGGTATTCGCGAATACGCAAAGGGCACCGGCACCGTGCTGTCTGGCTGCAAAGCCGACGCTGTCGCACCTTGGCTTCGTCAGCACAGTTCAAAGGTATGTATGAGCATACGACATGGGACCCAACTCAATGGCTCCAGGGGGAGAGGGAGAGGAGTGCCCAAGCTCTTATCACACTTCGATGGGCCCCTTATGGCCAATATGAATCATGACATGGAAGCCGCAAGGCCATCGGGTCGTCTGTCGCCGCAGCCTCTGTTAATGTCTTCGGTGTTCGCATGGGTGTACTGCTGCAAGAGTTGTGTAATGTATCCTCTTGAGTATTGTCCAACCCGCATTGCCCATGCTTCTGGAGAAGTTCATGCTTGGGGAAGACTGTAGGTCTTAGACTAGCACGAGGGCACAAGCAAAGTAGTAGCTAAGTTGCGACACTGACGGACCGAGGATGTCCGGATAATCGAACCGGACAAGTTTGCAATTCGGTGGCGCATTGAGGGCACGGCGAATGTCCCTTTCCCGGGTCTGAAGATAAAGCCGTACATCGCAGCTCGCCGATGGAATATGAGGGCCGTGCCTTATCCACTTCCGGGCTTGCTGAAAGAGAATCCCTGCACATAGAATCCCCATGTCCGACCTCGAAAGTGATGCAGCAGCACCTCAGCAGCACCTCAGCTTCCTAATCCCAAGCCAACCGTGAGTCAGGTCACCAGCACCTTCACCGTGAATGAAAATGGATTGGTGGACTCCGAAACGGAGCTTTGACACAACAGTTCGAAGGGAACGGAGATAAGAAGAGGGAGCAAGAGAGACACCTTCAGTTTTACCTCTTGGATGTCCTGGACAGCTGTCGTTTCCCGGTTCGGGCGTTGCAATTATACATACAGCATATCTATAATATATATATATATATCTACATATATATATACCTTCGGTCGATAGAGCAACTCAATCGCCGTGGTCGTTTTGGCTCCAGGCGATCGCCCCACAAATTTTGATCTCGCCCGCTGCGGCCATTTGTTCTTTCTAGGGTGAGTGCTGGTTCGTTTGAATCCTTTGTTAATGCCGACACCGATCGTTAGGGACATATATATATATATATAATAATAATATATGTATACACATGTGTGTGCACATGTTGCAACTAGCTTCCAGCTTCAAGATTTTGTGTGCTTTTCCCTCTGGTGCAGGATTCTTTTTCCATACCGACCTGGGACATCCTGCTGTCTGCACTCACGCCGGGGTTGCCCTTCCTGGCCCCTCCGGAACCGCCGGTGGCATCGCCGTTTGCATAGCTGAGACGGAGGCTCTATAGGCCTCAAACACGGTGCGCAGTGCATTGCTTCCGCAAGCCCAAAGCGGCCATAGTCTGGCTGGTTCCGACTTGCCTTCACATGAACAAACCGATCGAGTCCAGCTGCAGCAAGACCTTTGCAAAGTTTGAGCTTGACAGCCGATGCTGCTGTTGCTGCTGTTGTCCAAATGCGATTGGCCGCAGCACTTAGCACAAAGGAGAAGTGCGGGCATGCTCACAGATACAAGCAGCTGTTGTGAGTGATGGCGAGTGGCCTTTGTGCCATTCGCATAGTCACGTGTTGTTACAGATTCAAGATGTCAAAGGATTCAAGCAGAAGAAGCCTACGCCGTTTCAACTCTGATACGTACCCCTTTGTTCGCTTCCGCCGCTGGTTCGCAACAGCAGCCGCAATGGAGTGACCTGAGTCGTTCAGTCCGTGACTCGCCAGCCGCAAGTGCGGCATGGCGTTACATGCCCCTCACTGAAATCAGTCTGAGCCGATGAAGCTTCTGAGGGTGGGTGTTTGTGCCTGAGTGTGAGAAAAACTTGTTTGCGCACATTGCCTTGCCATTGCTTTGTTAAGCACGTGTTCTTTGGTGAGAAGTTCTGTGTGAGGACTGACGCAGAAGAGGAGCTTGCTTTGGTCGAGTGGGTCAATGCTTGCGCCGTGGTCGCACATGCGTTCCCATCGTTCCCGGTGTCCGACAATGTGCCCCATCACCGACACTGAACGACTGCCAGGCTATCCCGACGCGGAGGCCGAGGACTTTGACGACCTTGCAGACGGTTCCATCTTGGCCGTTCCTCGACTGTTTTTAAGTTCTCGTGGTGACCAGGTGAACTAGCGCGGGGACTGACAGTCACAACCCAGGGAGACGTTCTGATGCTGCAAGCCGTAGCTCAGGATGTTTTGCAGCTCTATGCGCCGGCCGTCGACCCCTCCAACAGCGCAGCAGGCTCGCTTGTGTCAAAAAAGAGCTATGCCATCGATGGTGCACTAAAACACTACTTGAAGGGTCGCTGGGTTTATCAACTATATATCTGACTTGTTAAATGGTTAGCAGAGTTATCAAAAGAGTTACACTAAATAGCTAAATGGAGTTATCTTACATAGCTAAGTTGAGNGAGTTATCAAAAGAGTTACACTAAATAGCTAAATGGAGTTATCTTACATAGCTAAGTTGAGTTAGTAAGGTTATGTAACTACAGTTGTGTTAGATAGCTAAGTGGACTAAGTCGTTTCAGGATTTCGCAAGCAGGGCTTCAAGCTCGCATGCAGAACATGTCTTACGGTCGCAAGCAGGGCTTCAAGCTCGCATGCAGACCGCTTTTCTGTCAAGGCAGGCACACGATGGCATCCTCGCCCTTATGGCTGACAGGACATGTGTCCTTGATGCATGCCGTCTCCACCATCGCCACGTCGTCGTCGCGGACCCGGAACATTGGGCCATGGACATGTGTCCAGAAAGAAACGTGGCTGTAGCAAGTCCCACCAGCTTCGACGTGATAGCCAACTTTGCCTATCAGTCGTCTGCCCTCCAACTCGATGAGGGCCACATCCTTGGCACTCACAGAGAAGTTGCCACCGTGCACAGCCTGGTTGGACGTGACGACATCCAGCTGTTGCTGCAGCATGTCGCAGACTCCCTTTGCCAGCTTGGAAGGGGCAGCTCGGACAGGCTTGACAAGTTGAACTCCATGGCACGGCAAACAGGCCGTATCCTGCAGAGCCTGCAAATGCCCGTGCAAGACATCCTGAAGGATAGACCTCTCAAAGTCTCGAGACGTGTCCATCACCACATTCGCCAGTTTTTTTACTATCTTGTGCTTCCGCTCGTGAACGAAGCAACTCTGCAAAGAGCCGAATTTCGACAGCTGCAAGGGCAAATGGAGGGCAAGATGACACTTCGGTATCCACCACTCTTCGCCCCAAGACGATTTGGCCCTGTCCAGATGCTCCCTGATGTATCGCTGCAAGTCAACAGCTGAGACTGTCTCTCGGGCAACCTTTTGCAGCATCTCGATGGCTCGCACCATCGCCAGCCAGGCTTCACACTCTGTTTTCACTGTCTCGTTGCAAGCTGGCAACACGAACAGCACAAGAAAAACTCGTAAGACCAGCATGAAGTTCAGACCTTCCGAGGCACTGCACTTGAGAGCATCCCCTGATGATCCTCTCTTGTCAAGGATGCCTTTCAAGCCACCGCCGCGAAGTCGAGCAGGCCAGGTGAAACCCTGGGCAAATTCTCCGATGGCATCCTGCTTCCACCCGCCTTTGTGAAGTGTAGCGAGCAGAAAGCCTGTGATGATGTTGAAGATTCCATTGACTAAGTAGATATGGAACCAATCGAACATCACACAGTCGATCACTGGAGGGCCGTAGGCAGGGTGTGCCAGCAAGCCGCCAGGCTTGAAGTTGAATCCGAGGGCTGTCTGGAGCTTCTCGAATTCCCCTTTCGGTAGCACTCCATGCTGGCTTGCCAAAAAGCTCATGGTGTCTTGAATGGAAGCTGCTGTCTGCTGTCGGAACTTTTGCATGTTCGTTTCCAAACTGCTGATCTGGGTTCCCGCACTGTTCTGGGAAACCAAGCTCTTGTGGTCCACTGCATTTTGACAAGCGACACAAAAAACTAGGCCAGATGCGCCTTTGTTGCAAAGGGAAGCTTTGATAGCAGCCTCGTCCGAGATCATAATTCGGAGGTTCGCATAGAAGAGTTGGGGCTCACCTCCGGCAGCAAAGTTGAGCACGAGCCCGCTTCTGAAGTCCGGCTGCTCAAAGAACAGCGGAGCGAGCTGCCGCCAGAGCACACTCATTCCCCCGATGGATTTCACCACGGAGCTGCGGATACTGCACAGAGTAAACCACATCTGCTCACAACTCAGGCACTTTGGGCCTAGTTCTTGAAATGAATAGTAGATGGCTTGCATCTTGCGGAAATTTTGATGTTTTAGTTGATTGCCTGGAGTGATTTCGTCGCTGTACCACACCAGACCATATGGTCTGTTGTGGGTTGCGGGCCGATCCCGCAGTGTCTGCTGCAGCAAGTCCGAGAAAGCTTTGCAGTGAAGAACCACATATTGGAGCATTGCTCCTGGATGAAGCACGGGCACCGTAATTTGGCCTCCATCGTCTTTGTGCAAGGTGTACTGTTGCAAAACAGGTCCATACGGTGTTTGGTAAGACTCTGTGAGCTCGTCTCGAGCTCGCTTGACCGACGAGCGGCTTGTGGCCGATGGAAGTTCAGGAAGCTCTTTGACTTCNGTGTACTGTTGCAAAACAGGTCCATACGGTGTTTGGTAAGACTCTGTGAGCTCGTCTCGAGCTCGCTTGACCGACGAGCGGCTTGTGGCCGATGGAAGTTCAGGAAGCTCTTTGACTTCTTTCAACACGGCCGACAATGCACTCTGAGACACATATTTGCCTCGACCCAAAGTGGCCAAGGCAACTGACTTCGACGATGCCATGGAAGCCTGCCCTGCGAGCTGANAACTGCTATTATACATATTCAAAAAAGTGTCTGTGCTGTGTGTGTACAATATGCAAGTGCCAGATGCATGATTCTGCGAGAATCGAGCAGTTGATGCCATCAACTGACAGATGCATGCATGCAGCACTGCAATGCAGACGATCTCTATTGCATTCTTTTTGCACGGCAGTCGCCGAGGCCGGAGCCATGTCGCAAAGTCTGCTCATGATGATGCCTCTCTTCGGAAGGATGCTNAGCACTGCAATGCAGACGATCTCTATTGCATTCTTTTTGCACGGCAGTCGCCGAGGCCGGAGCCATGTCGCAAAGTCTGCTCATGATGATGCCTCTCTTCGGAAGGATGCTCATCGAGACGAAAAGATCATTGGCTATACTTCTTGAGCCTGACTGAAAACATGCAGGCCGTTAACCCTCCCCAGTTAAAGCATTCTTGCAGAATGCAGCAAGGCACCTGTATATATAGTATACACACAAAACTCAGAAAACCATGAANTTCTTGAGCCTGACTGAAAACATGCAGGCCGTTAACCCTCCCCAGTTAAAGCATTCTTGCAGAATGCAGCAAGGCACCTGTATATATAGTATACACACAAAACTCAGAAAACCATGAACTCTGACACCAATTAAGCTTTATGAATGTATATATATATAACACACCAACACATGATGCCTTGCTTCGAGCTGCCCGCTTCACTTTTTGAAACAGCTCGGGCAACAGCCCGGGCGATTACGGCATTTTGTGCACCCGTGAGGGCGGAGCCGGAGCCGCNAACACACCAACACATGATGCCTTGCTTCGAGCTGCCCGCTTCACTTTTTGAAACAGCTCGGGCAACAGCCCGGGCGATTACGGCATTTTGTGCACCCGTGAGGGCGGAGCCGGAGCCGCAGCTTCATGTTCGAGAGGTCGATCGTCGTTTTATCCTTGGTGGGGATCTTCTTGTCCTTGGTCTTCGCATCGGCCTTCTCATGAGACTTCACGACCATCGCGGGCTTTTTGAAAGGCTTTGCCGCAGCAGGCTTCTTTTTCGGTTTGGTGTCCTTGCTGCCACTTGCACCGCTGCGATTGCCATTGCATTCCCATGCAGCCAGCATGGACTCAGCCTGCTGCACAGCTGATAACGGTTGCTCTGGTTCCTGCAGCTGGCCCGCAGAGCCATTGGCCTTCATGTTCGCACCCTGCGAAGCATCTGCCAAGGATGGGATGCTGGGCTGATTGACCTGCAGGGCCACAGAGCCATTGGCCTCCGCGGGTGCAGCCGGTGCAGCCTGCAAACCACTTGAAACACTGCTGGCTGCCTGTTGCCATTGCTGTCCTGCACCGTGTGGCTGTGCTGCACCGGCGGCCACAACCTGCTGCTGGCTGGCACCGTTTTGTTGGGCACGGCCACCAAGCAACTTGAAGCCAGGCAGCATCTGCTGTTGGCCCCCGAATCCACCCTGGTTGAAGTTGTTCTGGGCATCCTGGAAGTACCTCATGTAGGCCATCATGTTCAGGGCGGCAGGGTCCTGCATCAAAGCCGGTAAGATGTTCATGGAGGCACCTTTCGGAGTCTTCGCCAGGGNGAAGTTGTTCTGGGCATCCTGGAAGTACCTCATGTAGGCCATCATGTTCAGGGCGGCAGGGTCCTGCATCAAAGCCGGTAAGATGTTCATGGAGGCACCTTTCGGAGTCTTCGCCAGGGCCGACAGGGTCTTGTTGGTGCCTCTCAAAGGTCCACTCGAAGCGGTAGCACTCGAGGCTAGTTCGCCGCCTTCGGCCCCATCGAACAGATGTCGGACTGACTCTGGAAGTTCGTGAGGTGCTGTGTAGCGACGAATGAAATCCACGTCCTNGGAAGTACCTCATGTAGGCCATCATGTTCAGGGCGGCAGGGTCCTGCATCAAAGCCGGTAAGATGTTCATGGAGGCACCTTTCGGAGTCTTCGCCAGGGTCGACAGGGTCTTGTTGGTGGCACTCGAGGCTAGTTCGCCGCCTTCGGCCCCATCGAACAGATGTCGGACTGACTCTGGAAGTTCGTGAGGTGCTGTGTAGCGACGAATGAAATCCACGTCCTTCGGTGCTTTTCGCAGNTTCGCCGCCTTCGGCCCCATCGAACAGATGTCGGACTGACTCTGGAAGTTCGTGAGGTGCTGTGTAGCGACGAATGAAATCCACGTCCTTCGGTGCTTTTCGCAGTCGCGATTTCACAAGGGACTTGAGCTTCTGAACCGCTCCGTGGTAATCGTCCGGACTCTCCAGGCCGGAAGCACGGAGTGCCTTGACTGTGTTCACGATGTGTCCAACCGTCTGCTCGGACGGCCAGAAGCACAGCATGCTCGCCATGATGTCGGCCGCATGGCTCAGCCTCGTGTGGAGCGGGCCATCTTCCTGTAGGGCCGCCTTGTCTTCTTTTGTCAGGAAGCCGTAGAAGTTGGCCACCTCCTGATTTTCACGTTTCGTGCCCTTCTTACCAGGTTGGGCCAAGCGATCGTTGATCGCTTTGCCCAGGTCCTGTTTCTGAGCAGCCGTCCAGGGTCCATCGTGTACGGCCTGCACGACCGCGGCCGCCTCGTCCATGGTGATCTGCTGCTGAGCGATCGATCGTTTGGCGGCCTCGAACTGTGCATCGAGCATGGAAGGGAATTGGTCGCCCATGATCCCCTGCTGCCCCACCAAGAGGGTGTTCAGCTGCTTGATGAAGTTCGCAGCAGCCATGGCGACACACTCCGGCTGCGACTCGATCCTGCTGGCGAGCTTGAGAAGCCCTGCCGAGCGAGCGAATCGCAAAGTGTGTTTCCATGATGCATGCAAANTGATGAAGTTCGCAGCAGCCATGGCGACACACTCCGGCTGCGACTCGATCCTGCTGGCGAGCTTGAGAAGCCCTGCCGAGCGAGCGAATCGCAAAGTGTGTTTCCATGATGCATGCAAAGCAAATCAAGGACATGCATCGCTTAAACTCTCACATGCATGCACGACACATGGCTCCCTTTTCAAAAATCATACACCGACGGCTTTGTTCAGCATGCCGGCACACAGCGGGCCAGTGCGAGAAACCTCGGGTCGGTTTTTTCGCGAAGACGTCTCTTAGCCATCTTCTTGGCAAAAAAGNCACCGACGGCTTTGTTCAGCATGCCGGCACACAGCGGGCCAGTGCGAGAAACCTCGGGTCGGTTTTTTCGCGAAGACGTCTCTTAGCCATCTTCTTGGCAAAAAAGGCCTTGGACCAGGCACAGCTCCAGATCTTCGTGCCGGGGTTGAGGAGCTTGAACCCGTAGACCTTCAGCACGTGGGTCGACTGGATCCGACCGGCCACGAGCATGGTCTGTCTGATTTTGATGTGAAGGGCACGAAAAGTCACATCCCCAGAGGAGGGCCACGTTTCCTCGTNCCCGTAGACCTTCAGCACGTGGGTCGACTGGATCCGACCGGCCACGAGCATGGTCTGTCTGATTTTGATGTGAAGGGCACGAAAAGTCACATCCCCAGAGGAGGGCCACGTTTCCTCGTAGGCCACTGCCCCCGACAGCATCCTGGCTTTGATCAGGAGGTTGCCCAGGTGCAGGCGGGCGGAGATGTTGAGCACGACCACCGCGACCTGCCCTGGTCTTGTGATCAGCCAACTGACGAGTCCGCCTTTCTCGCACCGCCACAGAAGGGCTCCTAGATCCAGCCTTCGCGAAAGAAAGCATGCATGGCCGCCGTAGCTGATGTAGTCTTGGCCAATGTGGATGCGGTAGCACGGAACCAGCCCAAGCGGCGAGAAGTCTTGGTTGGGAGGCATTTGCAAAGGCACCATGTAGGGCACCCAAGCAGCTTCGAGCTGTGGCACATCTGGGCGAGCTACGACCGCCATGATATCGTGGCAAGAAATATGGTGCCTTTTTTGCAGCGAGCTTGCAACGGTGGCTGCTGCATGCTGCAAAGCTGCACCGTCTGCTTGCCACAAGCAAGATGCTCTCCGTGTAACGGGAGTTTGGGTTGTTACATACATACATACATACATACAGGTGGTGGTNNNGTGGTGGTGGTGGTGGCATGGTGGTGGTGGTGGTGGTGGTGCAGCTGCTGCTGCTGCTGCTCTTCTTGTTGTTGTTGCTGCTGCCGCCGTTGTTGTTGCTGTTGTTGTTGCCGTTGCTGTTGCTGTTGCTGCTGCTGCTGCTGCTGTTGCTGCTGCTGTTGCTGTTGGTGTTTGCTGTTCCTGTTGTTGTTGTTGCTGTTGGTGGTGTTGCTTTTGCTGCTGTTGCGAGCATTGTGCCCTTTTTATTCTTCTTGACGTCTTTTGCTTGTGTTGTGGCGGCTATGGTTTTGGTGGTGATCGTCGGTGTTGTTGTTGTTGCTGTTGTCGTTGTCATTGTTTGTGATTGTGGCGGTGGCCGTGATGCCGTCGCTAAAGCACAACGAGACCGACACCGACCGACACAGCGACACACACACACACAGACACAGCCACACACACACACACAGACACACGGACACACACACACACAAGCAGCACATCGCTTCGTACACAGTTTCTCTTCTCAGCGAACTCAGAGTCTGTGTCGGCAGCTAGCTGCAAAATGTTGATTTGCGGAGGCAGCTTTGGTCTTGCTAGCTGNCATCGCTTCGTACACAGTTTCTCTTCTCAGCGAACTCAGAGTCTGTGTCGGCAGCTAGCTGCAAAATGTTGATTTGCGGAGGCAGCTTTGGTCTTGCTAGCTGTATGAGTCACTATATATTATATAGTTCCCGGAAATGGAGCTATGACGAACCCTTGCTGCTGCCTCTGCAGACGAGGAGCACAGCACTGCCCAAGTTCAGCACGGCTTCTGTCTAGGGTTTNACGAACCCTTGCTGCTGCCTCTGCAGACGAGGAGCACAGCACTGCCCAAGTTCAGCACGGCTTCTGTCTAGGGTTTGGTGTGTTTATTTTTTGTTCCTATGGAGTCTTCGAGGACTGCAAGTGGCCTAAGTATCAGAAGTGTCCGGCTTCATCCACGAATTCACCCCTGGCTAAGTAAAGTAACCCGAGTTTATCCAAGGATAANATTTTTTGTTCCTATGGAGTCTTCGAGGACTGCAAGTGGCCTAAGTATCAGAAGTGTCCGGCTTCATCCACGAATTCACCCCTGGCTAAGTAAAGTAACCCGAGTTTATCCAAGGATAAGCCCTAGGCAAGGTTTGGGGGCCCAGGTTTATGCATGGATAAACTTTGGCTAGGCTTATGGGTCCGGGGTTTATCCAGGGATAAACTTTTGCTGGGATTAGGGACCAGATTTATTCACGG
>BGNK01000545.1:134862-170677 GCA_003297005.1 Symbiodinium sp. clade A Y106 | reverse complement strand
CCAAAAGGCAGCTTCCTGCAAGCTGGGGCTTGGGGCTGGGCTGGGGCTGCTCTGCTGGGGCTTGGGGGCTGGGGTTGGGGCTGACACTGGGTTTGCCTACGGTATGTCCAACTCCGGGTGTTAAGGCTCGGGATCTGGCAAGGAGTTGGAAGGTAGGACTGTAGGTGGAAAGTGGGGGGTCGCAGAGCTGCAAGGGCTGCAGTCAAGTCTCCCGCATGACCGTGCCCGAACCATGAAATGCCTCCGCCGCGACTAAACTTCTTGGGGAAGCGGTATGTGATCCAGGCGCCAGATGCAGAAGACAGTGAAAGGCTAGGCTCCTTGCCAGCTAGCCGTCACTGAGAGTCACAGAGAGAGAGAGAGTCCTCTTCGCCATAACCCTGGCAAAAGAAAGAGAGAGAGACGGGGACAATCCAAACACTCGTGCAGTGTACGGTTCCCGTTCCTTTGTTGCTTCTGGCAGTGGCCCCGCCAGCCACCAACAGCCCAACACCTGAAGCCACTAAATAGGGTGATTTCCGCAGTGGGGGGACCACACGTACTCGTGAGGAATACGTTTTCAGTGTTGCAGTGTTGGTTTTCGAGTGACCCCACCTGCAGCAGCGTCCCCAACGAAAATACTCACCTAAGTCGGCACAGCCCTGAACTCAGTTGTTGTTTCCTAAACACTGACACCATAGGTCTTTTGTGGGGGATGCGTCCGTCGAGGGTCTAAGGATAGTGCCGTAGCGGGCGCGGGATCAGGCCGGGATGCACGATAGTGTAAAGGGTTGGGGGACGTATGACGGACACACTCTACCTGCCAAACCGACCAAGGGAGGCAAACACGTCCCAAAGACCCCAAAGCCCCATTCCACCGTTAAGGGGGATGGGCCGGGATGGGGCATGGGCCCGGGTGCGCTCGCGGACTTCCCCCGATGGAAGGCAGGAAGAGAGAGAGCGCGAGACAGAGAGAGAGAGCACACCCCACATGCCCTGCAGAAGAGAGAGAAGAGAGAGCAAGGGAGAGAGAGAGAGTGAGAGAGGGAGACAGAGACGGGAAGACGGGAGGGAGGGAGGGAGAGCGAGGCAGGGGGTTGGCGAACTCGTGCGGAGGGTCGGGGCTGAAGGGAGTAGCACGAGTGGCATAACGTGCGTGAAGGGGATGCGGCTCAGCCAAGGATTCGGGACCGGCCCCGAGCAGACCAAGCGTGACGGACATGCCCTTTGCCAAGCGATCCAGCATGCGCTGCTTGAAAGCAAGAGTTGTTGCTTGGAGCTACTTCCAGCTGGAGGAGGAAGCCGAGAGACGGGACGGCACATTTTGAAGCCAAGGTGCCAGCATTGCCGGACCGCCAGGCCACCAGCACGAATGTCTTGCCGCAATTCGCAGTTCATGACTTCAACAGCTTCGACACTAAACAAGAGTCCGCCGTCCACCAGCAGTCCTGCTTCTCAAACATAGGCCCTGCACCCTGAGCAGCAGTACTTTTTGTGGATTGACAATCCCAACCTGTTACATCGGCGAGTCTGGTTGCTGTTTCGAAGTGATGTCCTGGGGTTGTCATGTTGCTGCTTTGTGCCCGACTGCACCCTCAGGAACTTGTTTGCAAACGCTTCGCGCACGCATCGGCCCACCTGCAAGTGAACATGGCCGACGGGTTTCCAGAGTGTTATTCGCTAAGCCCGTTTTGAAACACCGGCCAAGGAGCTTTTGTGCAAGTTTTCAGGTGTCAAACCTCTGTGCGCAATGAAAGTGACATGGGGAGTTTAGATGATTTCGGGCCCAGATTCAGGTCCGAATTTCAGTGTTTAGGTTCCGAGCAGGCGGAGTTTCGGGATGAATCGGGCAGGCCCCGCAGTTATTTCAGGTCTCAAGCAATGAGCCCTCTCCTGCTAGGATTCCAGCTCCCTTGACCCTGAAATCTGAATCCCGAAGAGTGAGCTGACAAGCAGGCAGTGTAGTGCCGAATTTTCAGCAGCGACTTGGCAGTGAAACTGCAGCCGGGGAAGGAGGAGGGGAAAGCAGGTCTTGCAGAGGGTGGTGGCGAAGGGAGTTGGGGAAGCGGGAAGGGTTTGGTGCTCTGGCCGAGGTCGAGGAGAATAAGTCGAGAAGGGAATCCTCACGATTCTAGTCGCCGACAGGTGCCGGTGCCGCTGAGCTTCTCCGAGGCCTGCCAGACATCCTCGAGCCAGGGTCTTACTTAGAACGACCTTGAGAGGAAAATGTACGATGCAAGCGCAGTCACGTAGGCTGCTGTTACCGATGGACAGATCTCAGCGGAACTTAGACCTTCCGCCCAGAGCTGAGGCGTCGGAAGCTCCTCAAAGAACTCGCCTCGACGGCTCGTTCCCAGTCGACATGGCAGTCGGAAGCTTGCTTGCAGTTCCTGCTATAATTATAGCTTGAGGCTATGCAAAGAAGGCCTCTTGCATTGGCTGTCATGCCTCCAACCCAGGAGCTGCAGCAACAGCAGCAGAAAACCCGGGAGCTGGTGCCTTAGACCGGTGCAATCCTGTCGCCGCATCGGGTTTTGGCACGAGAGCAGCCCACCGCTGCTGCCCACAGAAGCTGGAGAGCTGAACTGCATCAACACCATGCGCGGACATGCACTGGTGGCTTGCCTCCGGGAGGCTAGAACATCGCTTGCAACAGCTTTCAGACGAAGCAGCGCAGCTTCACAGCTCTGAGGCAAGGGAAGTTGCAGGGCGGGGCGTCGCATCAGATCCCTGCGAAGCGCTATCTGGTGTTAATTCTCGATGTTTGGGGGCACTTTGGAAAGGGAAAGCAAGGGTGCCAGTCTTTCCCGAAGCTGCTCCCCATGCAGCTAGCTGCAGTGCAGTGCCTCAGCCGAAGCAAGAGCTGGTAAGTAGTTACTGTAAAACTCCTGCCTGCTGGTCGCCGAAGAAGCTTTGCGTCTCCTCGTGGCCTGTATCGAATCGATGCCTCTCCATGACAAGTCTCATGGATTGCAGTCTGCATGGACTGCCAGCAATCAAAGCATCCTGCCTCCGTCAAAAGATTTTTCTCCGGCTAACGACAAGGAAGCATACTGCAGCCAAGGTGAGTCAAGCACCTCACAAAGCCTCTTGACTCGCTAACGAGTTGCCGTATGCAGCCATCTAGGGCTCAGATTCCTCGATCAGTTCAGCCTATCGATGCTGACGTGCGCGATCCTCCTGGCAGTGGTAGTTTTCTGACCGCGTAAGTCTCAGGGGTGTCACTTGCAATGTTGCATCCTCACAGAGAGCTTTGTGCTTGCTTGATTTCATCTATGTAGTATCTATGTTTGATCTGCTGACTGCCTTTTTGTCCCGTGCTAAGCACAGAGGTGAAGACGAGTGCAGAGGATCAATGTGACGATGCCGGCCTCTTGCAGTCCAAAGCAGCTGCAGGCGACGAGAAGCTCGAACTTGACGATTCCTGGCCGTTCTTTTTACGCAGCAGAGGCTCTGGCTGATAGCTTGCTGATATCAGCTGTGTGAGGGGCGTCATACGTTGAACTGAGATTCCCCGCAGCAGGCGAGCCAGGCACGGTGGATGGACTTTACACCTTCGGAGCGCCGGGGTCAGCTTCGCCGGGTTTTGTTTTGACATCTGCCGACGGAGGCTGTTTTCCAGGAGCACGGGTTGTCACCCTGCGGACAAGAGGCGAATCGGAGCAAACAGATCCCATTACATGGGTAGCTTCCATGGTCAGCCTTTGGCATCCTCGCATGGATCTCTACCTTTTGGACGTCGATGACCCATCCAAAGACCGCTACTACCCCTGCACGCTGAGCAATGTTCAGCATTGGCCTAATTCGACCTGGATGGTTCGAGCAGAGTTCTCGCTCCACAGTGGGACGTACTTTGACCAAGTGGCTGCAGGAAGTTCCAACACGTTCGTGAAGCGATTGAGCTGCTCGGCTGCTATTGAGGGGCCGCACCCCTTTCACGCTGAATTTGATTCAATGTTGATCTTCTGTACGTGTGAATTGCGGAGGCAACTGGGCACTGGATCTGTCGTACACCCGTGATGCAGCGAAAGGCGCTGAGCTTGCGCGTCAAGGAGGCTTTCGCGTGGTCGGTGCAGCCAGATATCAACCAGGAGACTCCAGACTAATTGTGGACTCGCCCTTGTGGCCCAACTGGTGGCAATTCGGTGAGCAGGTTTCCTACCTCGTCCAGCATCCGCAATCCTTGGAGTGCGTTGTTACTTTTCAAGGCACCTATGATACTGTTGACTGGTCTCAAAATGCAAGGGGTGTCACCAGAGCATTCTGTGGTCTGACCTTGCCAGACGATCGATGCTGTCCATGGCCGCTACCTACATGCAGAGGGGACTGCCGTGTGCAGCGCGACGGTGATTCTTTCGTGCATTCCGGCTTCTGGGCCGAGCTCTACCGGATGACACAAGTCCCATCATGGCAGCAAAACATCCGCCCTCGTCTTCCATACTGCAAAGGGGTTTCTGTATTTGGTCACTCACTGGGTGGTGCTATGGCGTCCCTTTTCGCTGCATGCATTGGAAGGGCGCCCAAGAACGGCACCTTTGGATTTGAGGACTACGCAAGAATTGCATGGACCAAGCAGAGGCCAAAGCGACTCCCGGAGAATGCTACGTTCGAGACGTAGTGCGGAGCAGCCTCAATGTTTGGTCACAGCGGCTTGTGCCCATGGCCGCCTCAGTTTCAACCATCCGTTCCTTGCAGCGAAAGGATAGCAGAAAGCAAAGGGAAAATGCCCTCGAAATTACTGGTTGCAAGATGAACTGTGAAAATGGAAGAGGCTAGCCTCGAGCTTGAGACTGGTGCATTTCATGAGGCTTGAGATTCGCCCCGTGTCCTGTGCCTCCTGAACAGGCTTGATCGCGTGGTGATACAACTTTGTCTCAAACTGCATGGGAGGCCAGGGCGCTGACGGAGCTGGGCGTGAGAAAGGAGGAAGATGCTCGGAAGCAACGGGAGCAGGTCCAAGTAAGACGTCCAAAGCCTGGCTCGACTTACGACTTAATTAAGGCTTGTCAGAAGNGGGCGCTGACGGAGCTGGGCGTGAGAAAGGAGGAAGATGCTCGGAAGCAACGGGAGCAGGTCCAAGTAAGACGTCCAAAGCCTGGCTCGACTTACGACTTAATTAAGGCTTGTCAGAAGGCACTGCAGAGTTGCAAAAAAAAGTCAAGCACCCCAGGAGCAGAAGTGCGAGGCAGAGTTTCGGGAGCGCGATCACTTAGTGCAGGCTGAAGTGCGGTGGCTCGGATGAAATCTAAGGTAGTGTGCTGTTGTATCGTGACCTCTGGGTTGACATTTCTGGACCTCACAGAAGAGCTGCACACCGCTTTCCACGATTCTTGTCCCAGGGCCGAATCGTCTTGAGAGCTTCCGGTCTGCTGGCATCACGTGAGTGAGGCGCGCCAACCTGGAGAAAGACCAGATGAATGGGGTGCGAAGAACTGGGCAGCAAGCCGCGTCCAGTCGGCATTTGAAGTAAACTCATGATTCAAGACTTCAAATCAGCGGAGATTCCCGGCCATTGCCAAGGCAGAACTCCAGCGCGAGCTGGCAGCTGCACGCAACGAGCTCCATTCCCAGCGCGCGGCAACTTGGAAGGGAAGAGTTTGTCCAACATCGAATCGCTGTCGGCAGTTGCCCTTGTCGCTCTGCCTGCTCCAAGGCCAACGATGAGAAATCTGTACAGCTTGTCGACTTGAAGGAGGAGTTCTAGTGTCAGACGTCCGTAAGTTTGGCTGGAACAATCAGTGCAGCATCGCAGCCTGGGCTTTTGTCAGCAGCCAAGATGTGTTTCAGGAGATGGCAGCAACCGAGTCTGATGCTGCCTCGGCATGTAATACGGAGGGACACGGAGGGCATCCACTACCCTCCGGACCAACGATATAATGAGGGGGATGGCTGAATGAGTTTCTGCCAAAGTCTTGCGTATAGCCTCGGGCCTAGGAATCGGCGCTGTTACCCCAGCTGCGGGAGGAACGAGCACGGGTGCAGCGAGCACGGGCACAGTGCCTTGTCCAAACCTGACGAGACATGCACCATCACAGCCCAGCGGCATTGCATCGCTGGTGGCTTTGTGCGAGGTCCAATGCCACCCAGATGCAAAACGAAGCCGCTGAGGACGGCGAAAAGGCCCCCCACGCCACCACGCAAATGATTGATTCACAGCACTAAGCAACCTCCCCCCCAACACCACAAGGTAGCAGTGCGTCTACGTAGCAGGTTTCAAGTCTGCTGCCTCAGTCATTGGTAATCTAAGCTGCCACGGGGACAGTTCGAAGCTGCTCATAGATGGCAGAGTTTAAGCTTATGCACGGACATTCCGGAAGTCAATGAGGTCGGTCAAGGTATTACTACGAGGGTGTGTCTGTATGTGGGCCAATGTAGAGCACAAGAGCGCTGTCATCTGGCAGGCTGAAGCTTCAGGGCAACACAGCTTGCATCCACGTCGCCGAGCATGCATACAATAAACGACCGAGCTCCATCGACTCTGCCCTAGCAGTCGTGGCCTCTTCTCAAGTTTCTTCTTGGGGTTCTCGAAGTCAGAGGTTTGATCCCATGTTGGGATTGACGTTTCGATAAGTTTCGCCGAAGTGTCCGGACCACATGCGCAGGCCACCGGGCCCGAGGCCGCTGCAAAGATCGGCGTCCCGGAGGGTCAGGAGGCAGAAAAAAAATTCCTATAAGCATCGGAGTCTCTGAGTCCTCTGGCACTGAATTGTTGCAGAGTTTTTTGCAGGCTCCTGACAGCAAGAATACTCGCCGTGCGAGTTCTGATGCACCGAAGGAGGAGGCCAGCTTTCACAGGTGTTGAGAGAGCTCAAGACACATGCAGGTAACAGCCACGGGTGACCACCCAGCTAGGCAGTTCTGGCACTCAAGTGCCGAGCTCTTGAGGATGTGCAAGAGCCACCTTCAAACTCGAAAAGTGGCAAGGCCCAATGGGGTCCGATATTGTCATGTTTAGCCCCTGCGGCACAGCCGTGCCGTCTGCGCACTGCTCCGCTGCCAGATGCTGCCAGGCAGCCTTGAAGAAATTGCGGCTTCAGTTGGCGGCACAGGAAGGCAAGATGAGGCAGCGTATTCCATACTGTACACAGTTCTGTTAACGTTTTCCATGGGTTTTCCGGCTGTCTTTCTGAAATCTCTGGGGTCTGGGGTTGCTTCAACTTCGGAGGTTACAGCAGGAAGTTTTTGTGGTTGACTGGGTGCCGTTGTGTCGGAGTCAGGCAGACGGAGGCTGCATCGGCTGAGCGCCGCGAAGCCATGCGACGTGAGACGCAGCTGCTTGGCGGTTGGTGACCAGGCAACCCGAAGTCTTTCGCGTGAGCACGGCATGCGCCAAACAATTCGGCCCAAGGCTATTAGCAGACAGTCTTCGAGAAGTTGGGCTACGTTGTCACATGCTGCTAGGGAAGCACAAGATGCTTCTCGACGACAGGCACGCATTGTTGTATATCACGTTGTCACGATTGTGCTGCCGTGAGTGGGGCGAAATCATCAACTTGGTATCCATGAGAGCATGGCAGGCTCATGTACACACAGTTGTCAGATCCACAATTTGATGAGCATGCCCCTTGGGAACAGGAAGCGGCTCGAGGCGGAGGCATAAGAGTGACACACATGAGACCGTTTGTTTGCATGTTTTTCTCAGAATCAGCAATTGTGCAGTGCAATAGGACGTCACAGTGCTGGTCAAGTTGTTTCACTCGAGCGCTGGCGACTTGAACAGCGAGCGCCACAGCTCAACACCGAAGAATGTTCATGTTTTTGAAAGGTTGCCATGCTGGGACATGACGCTTGCGGGGGGGGGGGGGGGNTCACTCGAGCGCTGGCGACTTGAACAGCGAGCGCCACAGCTAAACACCGAAGAATGTTCATGTTTTTGAAAGGTTGCCATGCTGGGACATGACGCTTGCGGGGGGGGGGAGGACGTGCGTGAAAATGTTCGATTTTTTGCACATGCGGTTCAAAGACAGCATGGACGCCAGCAGCCATAACAATAAAAGAATCAGGTGGACAGCAGACGTTTTTCGACTTACGACCGCCGCAACGTTGCTTCGAAAGCTTCCTGATTCCAGTTCGAAGATGTTCGGTGTGATATGAATCATTATGAATCGCCCTAAGATCACTACAAGCGATGTTCATGCTCACACTTTGTGCCATCGGATTGCCTACCTTGGTTCAAGCTGGCGGCGAGCTGGCATTGATTGGCTTGGGCACCGGCAGTGTCAAGCAGGCTGGGGTTGAGACCAAAAGATGCTGCGGGTGTCAGATCGTGAGTGCATCCCGGTGCAGGTGTCCACCATCGTCAAAGCAATACGCTTGGGGTACCGGACTATCGACACTGCTTTGCTGTACGGGTGCTGTGCCCAAAGTCGATGCATTGTTGCTTGTTTTTTAAATAGTATCGCGGTGTTTCTGCTGTGCTTCGGAGCAAGGAATCATGACCTTATTCGAGATGCAATCGAACAAAGCGGCATCGCCCGTGATGAGTTTTTCCTGACGTCCAAAGTGGGTTTTTTTCCTACATCCTTGGATCTTCCTGAGGATCCTTCGTTGCAAGATGATGCTGTTTTGGGGGAGGGTTTGTTTCATGCGTACGGCATGCAACAGGCTTGGGAAAAACAAGTCTAAAGTGGTGGTCAGTGTACTAGTCGCCAGTATGACGCAGGAGCACCAGAAGGCGTTCGGCTACGAGTCTTTGCCAGTGCCTGCAGCACTTGTGCCGGGTGCCCTGGCTGGCCGAGTGAGAGCCTTGAGAGCCATGCCATGGTCAGCGGACGGCCGCACGTGGCCAAGGATTTCATCCATTAAACCGGAAGGGCAAAGAGCTCGAGGTTGGGTAATGTTCTTGACAGACCAAACCGGCGGTGTCCAGCGAACAGAAGATACTGTAAGTATTCTTTGGCTAACCTGAGGCCATCCGATTGAGCCTGGAGCAGCTGGGCGTTTCCTTCTTGGACTTGTGCCTCATCCACACCCCTGTGACATCCGCACTGGACCGTGCACGGGGGGAGTGGCATATCAGTGACTGTCGCATTTCGTGAGTGTCCATTCTGATGTTCGTCATGTGCTGCAGAGACGCTCTCAGGATTAGCATGCGCTGCAAGATTTGCTCGTACTTCCTGCCGAACTTGCAGGAGCTTGCAGCCTCCTTCATACCGCATGTTCCTTGTACAATTGAATTTGCTCATGTATAACTCAGTGTCGAGTGCACAGTCCAAGGCATATGGACTTTCGGCAGAGTTCCCGAAGTGGTCCGAAGTGTTGGTGAAAGGGGCACTGGCTGCCCTGGCCTCGCAAGACGCTTTGCCGTGTTGTTGTGTTTCATCCGCTGGCTAGAACATGTCCGCTTGACTTGTTGTTGCAGCCAAGGAAGCTCAGAAACGGATTGGCGAGGCATACGAGCAGCGCAAACGGTCGCATGCTTGCGTGGAGTTAAGCTGTGCTGTTCGCCTGCCATTTCAGGCATTTGGCATGCAAGCTGAAAGGGTCGATGCAGTAAATTCCTGAATGGTTGCCGAGATGAAACGTCATGCTGCAGTCACTTTTTGAGCCAAGGTCGTGGCAGAATATGGAAGAAGCCAAGCGCCTCGGGCTTTGCAAGCACATCGGAGTCAGCAACTATCCGATTGCCTTCATGAAGGCCTCAAGCGATGCTTTGATGTACAGCCTTTGTTCTTCAATCGGGCCGCTGCGGTTGCGTTTTGCCCAAGTTATCTCAGAAGACCATTCTAGAGCTAGAGTGTTCACTGGCAGGAGATGGATTCATACAGGACGGCCCCGATCTACAACGAACAGCAGGAGCTTCACCCCTTGGCGCAGTTTCGAGACGTCCAGGAGATACGGAAGAGAGACTGGTGATTCCAAAATGGTCCTAAATATGATGCACGACGGTTTCACATTGGCTGCCACAGGCATGCTGTGGTGCCTGGTATACTGAGACTTAACCATCAGCTCGCTGGACATGTCGGTCCGTTTTTGAGCTCCTTCAGGACTATGCGCGAGAGGCCCAGATCCGCCTTACTGGTTATGGCACAGGAGCGGTGTTTGCAATGTTTGGCAACGGCTTCGATGTTTTCGTGATCAGTCATTTTCATTGCTTTGCAGCTAGGGCGGTTTTCAGTTTGCATTGCTTGCTACCGCCAAGTGCGAAGGAGTCATTGCTTCCAACGCAGTGGCGCGTCAAATTTCGACACGTCTCGGCCGGTCTCCAGGGCAGGCGAGCTTGTCTTACAGGGGCATTGCAGAAAGATGCTTGTCCAGCCTCGTATGATACATGAGTACAGAGATTTTGATTCTGAGCGAAAATCTACAGATACAGAGTAGAGTGACTAGTCCGTTTGTGATGAAAGCTAGCATGACCGTGGGAGCTCTTTTGGCTTAGCTTCGACTTGTTTTCGAAATGTAGCACATCATATACTACCACGTCAAAACAGAGTGGCAGGAGGGGTTCCAAGCCATGCCAGTGGCTCGTTTTCAGGTGTTGCTGCGCTGGGCAGTGCAGAAGGGAATCGCCGTGACACCGAAGTCGAACAAGGCCGAAGTTCCGAATGCTCAAAAGCTCAGCCAGGTCGCTGTTTATCTTCTGTTCAATGCTAGGAGAGCCGATTGAGAGAGAATTTGGAAGTTTTAGACTTCGTCCTCGAAGAGGAGGACTTAGTGTGGGCATCACATGGGACCACATGTTTGACGTATGCCCTGGATCTTTCCGATAACCTTTGAGCTGTTGAGGACATGAAGTTGTTGGATGCCCTCGACAGGGAGCATGTTTTCTACTGGAACACAAGCCTCCTTGTGCCGGATATCGCACCGGCACTTGGTTTGCAGTGGGAAAAGGTGTGAATCGAGGCATAACATCATGTAATGCTGCAGCTGCCACTCAGGCAAGCTTGCCAAAGTTGCCGAGCCATTCAGAGTTCTGAAAAGAAAGCATTGCTTCACAAGACGGTCTTGCTTTCGGAATGCATGTTTCACTCGGATGCTGGAGTATGCTGGTGTGCAAGATGTTCCCCGAACTTTTCATACCGGTGCTCACAGCGCAAGACAGGATGCGCCGTGTCCGACATCAGAGCCTCGCGAGAGCATCAGCCGTGAGCAACCTTAGAGAACGGTCAAGTCATAACCGGTCGAGATCCATGCTAAGCCTCTCAACCGGGAGACTACACTACATGCTGCCGGCATCGAAGCCATTGCAATCTCCTTTATTTCCCGCTCCACGAGCACAGTCCGGCACCAATGCACGATCTTCGATTCTGAGACCGTGAGATGATAGGATTTGATTCTGATATGATAGGCTGATAGGCATCATTGATGCAGCTTCCCAGGTGGCATCGTCCACCTGGTGGAGAGAGGCGGGGCAAGTTTGCCAGAGACATGCATGCAAGACGTAGTAGTCCTCCTATGAATTCCATGAAGGCGCTGCTCCTCCAAGCCAGCTCGTTGGGCTGCCGTTGTCGCCAGCTAAGACTGTCGCACAGAGTGGGCATTCTCCTCTCATTTGAAGCTGCTGACCCAGGTGGCGGTGCCGGCGTTCAATGGTGCGAAGAAGAAAGCAGGCAGGAATGGGGCTCAGAACAAAGCCAGTTCAACCCCCCGGCTTCAGACCAAACATCAACTTGGCCAGAACTTGGCGTTACGTTCGCTGCTGCCCCAGGCGGCAAGATTACAGCCGGAGCAACAGAGGCGGTTGAAGTGATGTTCAATCTGCATGCAGTGCAAGGCTATGCAATGCGAGTTGGCATGGCAGGATTTCGTTTACATCGCTGAACGGCTGTCGAAGGGCTTGCGTGAAAGGCCTTGGTTGAAGGAGCCGGAATCCCTGCCCCGTACATGTCGAATACTATCTGTGACTTGCTGATCGATTGGGAGCCAGAGTAGAAAGCCACTGCTTCACGAGACGTTGTTCCGATTGGAGCCTTATCCCGAAGGAGGCTGCGGACGCAGTGAGCCTGCAGTTCGTGCGGGAGGCCAGCCCGATGCCGCTTTGCAGTTGGTTTGGTGTCCTGCTTTCAAAAAGGCGACCGACGTTGTTGCTGAGTTGCTGCAGAGCCGTCAGCCCCCCAAGCAAATGAGCCAGAACATGTCCAGATGACGGAGTTCGTGATGTGCAGGACGAGTGATGTGACTTTTTCCCAATGAGATTGGAAGTCGCGAGCCTCACTTAAACACTGTCCTGACTTGTAAGGACCGCGACAGCGAAGGGAACTGATGGATGGTTTGGCTGACCTTCGGCCACCACGTTTGTGAGCTCAGCTCGCGCGGGTGAGAATGTGTGCAAGCCGCTTACGTGTTTCATTGTGCAGCATGTGTTTCGCAGAAACTCAGGACAGCGAGAGAGCCCAGACAGGACGTGGCGACGAAGAATGCATCAGGCCCGATTGATGTCATGGGTATCACGTCAGGCACGACAGGCTGCAGAAAAAGAGGCCGACAAACGGTCATTTCCTAGCCGCCCTAGCCCTGGCCAAGGCTCTTCAGAATCTTTGCCGCTTCTTGCTGGATTCCCCCGAGCGCTTGGAGGGCTTGAGCAAGGCAGCGGCTGCCGGGTCCCCGGGTCCTTGTTCCCAGGAGGCTGAAAGAATATCCATGAATATCCCAGGTCCTAGGGTCCTAGGGTTATGCACCAGGCTTGCTTCGACACTTCGCCGCTCATCTCATCTCCTGGCTTTCCCCCTTGCAAGCTTCAGTGGAGATCCTCATCAGCTCAGAACCTTCAGCAGACCAGAATGATTTGGCATGGTTGGCCGTTTGTAGATAGACAGCATCGCAATGGAAATTGCATCTCGCGTCACATTTGTCGTGGCCGTGCTGCCATGCCTGAGGATCCCGGGAACACGGGAATGCCATTGCGACGGTTTGTGAGGAAGGCCGCGGGCAGTGTGATGCGGCTTGAGTCGGTGCATCAGACGCGGTGACGTCTTCATGCAACAGAACGGAAAGTCTATAGACTGCGACAAAATCAGTTCGTGAAAACACTGTATCATAGAGTTGAGGGAAGACTGACAGACTGCATAATCATATCTGCGATGCCCGTTCATCGCATTACGCAGCTCAAGCCGTATAACCTGGCGTTACTCCACGAACCACAGACTGTGGTAAAGGTCAACAAGCCTCAACAAGCTTCGATTGTTCCAGTCAGCAGCGATGGCAACAAGTTGCGAGCAGTTCGACACGAAAGACGAACCTGAGAACAGAAGCAGTTCAACAACCTTGTATACTTTTTGCATGATGGCCTGACTTTGATTGAACTTGCATCGGAAATGCGTGTATTGACGTGCTTTCCTCGACATGAGCCACCAGGCCATCGCAGAAAAACGACGTTTGAGGCGATTGAGCCGACGGTTTGGCCAGCTTCACGAGGAGGTCACACGAGGGGAAGTGTCGATTGAATTCGCTGCAAAGGGACTGCTCCTGAGCTGCTACCATCTGCTACCGTTGCTACCGTACCAGGTCCTGCGGTCTTCGAAGGACGGTAGGTGCGGATGTAGTTTTTGGGCGACACTCGTTAGGTCCCGGAAGCTGCCAGGCCTAGCGACGAATTGGCTTCCGCCTACCGCGATGCAGCACTGGAGAACATGCGCAAGCGGCCTTTTGCTCGGTACTCTGGAACCGAGCTTTAAAGGCAGAAAATGCATAAAATGCCCCTTAGATGCCAGGTGGAATGTTGCTTTCCATGAGTGGTGCGCAGAGGCGAGGCGGCGAGGAAGATGTGTTGTGAAAAGATGGGCTGTTAAGACTCTTGAAGTCTACGGCCAAGGCGATCGCGTACTATTTCCTTCTTGACCCCAAGGAGATGCTGATTTGGAAGATTTCTTGATGCCGTAGCCTTTTGCTGACAAACTCAGAGCCGCAATACAATACAAGGAGCGGCATCGCTGGATCTACGGCACGTCTGGTGACAGACCACGAGCCGTGCGCCCAGGTGTCCCTCAACAGACCTGGGGCGAAACGGGAATGAGAAAGAGAGAGAGACAGAAAAGATCATTGCATTGCCCAGCAGCTGCAGGTGCTAAGCTGCTAAGCGCCAACAATTTCCTTTGCGATGTGTCTTGAATAGAGGGTGCATGTTGCTATGAAGGAGGGGACCAATTCACGCGTGTTAACGTGGATCCGGGCTTCATGCGGCAATTTGATCAATGTTCTGGCGATATCCTGCTCGCATAAGGGAGTTCAAGCGGTTTCGAACCTGGCCAAGCCAGTGGTCGAGTTCTAACGCCACAGCTCCAGCTGAATCCTGTTCTGTGGTCTTGT
Source organism: Symbiodinium sp. clade A Y106 (assembly GCA_003297005.1). NCBI lineage: Eukaryota > Dinophyceae > Suessiales > Symbiodiniaceae > Symbiodinium > Symbiodinium sp. clade A. Next base: position 156,454 of record BGNK01000545.1, on the reverse strand, counting down.
GTTTTTGCTCGGGACATTGATGCTGAAGCCTGCGATGTGCCTGAACGACATTGCACTGAGATATACTGAGATACCAGGGCGTGCGGGGGGTCACTGGCAGGTGCAGCAGGTGGCAGGTGTTTGGGGTTTGAACGGTTTGATTCGCTACTCCTAGGTGTGGGTTTTCCCTTCGGCTATCAGGTGCTAGGTACTTGAGGCCATTCCCTTTTCCTTCAGTTTCGTTAGCATCGGCATAGATGTGCTTGGCACAAGTTTTTCTCGCTATGAAAGCGATACATTCCTGCACGCTATAACTGAGCAATGTAATGTCGCGAGCTTTTGGCTTTTATTGCAATCGTTTTGTTGGTGGGGGTCATTCAAGATGGCTCAAACTGTCTTGTGCCGTCATGACTCAGTTCTTTGGCTCTTCAGCTGGCTAAGGCATACTGACGCTGGTAGGGAAGACTTGCTTTTTCTACTTCCGATCACCGGTAGACGGCTTGGAATGCCTGTACTGCCGCTGTGGACAACGAGCAAGTACTGTTACAGTGCCACATGATAATGGTCTGAAGTGGTTGGTACAGTTGATTCACAGTGTTTGGGACAAGATGTGTTACTCCTTGATCAGGTTGGTCTTGTACTGCTGCGTGCTTTTGCGAAGCACTGGTCTCATCAGATCCGGGCTTTTGTTCTTGATTGTTTATCGTCTCGAACTTTGCCTGGTGTTCTGAGTTCAAGTCCTCCAAAGCACATGTTTGCGCGATCATCATGATCATTTGTGAAATAGAAAATTTCAGAGAGACAGAGATATGCTTGCCCAAAGCCACAGCTGTGTAGCAAGCTGGGTGTCCGGCACAGCTTGGGAGCCTGAAACAGTGCGGAGTTCGGGGCAGTGACCAGTGTGTTGTACTTTGAATCGTGCGTACCGCGACTTGTGGAGACCGACTCCTGGAAAACCTACTCCGGGGTCGCTTCGCTCCCATTGAAGAGCTGTCCCATGCATACATGTTATCGGAGCTTAGATTCGGGGGCTCGGGGATGGCCGGAATCGGTAGCTCTAAGTCTTCTTTCGCGCCGACCCCTAGTGTAGCGCTGCGCATCGCTGCGCGCAGGAGGCGCTTGGCGCCCTGACCTCCAAACGCCTTGCAAGCAAGCAAGAGAGTCAGAGAGCGAGAAAGAGAGAGAGAGAGTAGCCATTTTGGCTCAAGTACTGGTCTCCAGGGGAGCCTTCCCAGTTGCCCCAGCGGTGCTTGAGTCTCATATCTGACGCCACCTTGCTTAAGGGGCCCTAGGTAGCTCAACGGAGGTGAGAGCAATACTCGTGACCGGCAAGTTCGTGATCCTACCTGCAGACCGGCGACCGGGTTACTGCAAGACCCCCACCTTGGACGCTTCGAAGGGGGACGGGACGCTCCTTTTCATCGACAGCGCTGGGGACGCGCCGGCCTAGCTTCGCATAACCAACAGCCGCGCTGGGCGGGGGAGATTGCCAACCGGAAGATCGTGACTTGGGCACGAAGGCCAACATAATGAAGCGCAACTACGTGGTACAATGGAGCCTCGCAGCCAGAAGCCATGCAGGATCTGCAGACAGGGGGGAGGGATCTGCCAACAAGGGTTTAGGAAAACCCATGAGCGATCGGACCCAGCCTGCCGATTTCACGGAACTGCTGCTCGAGGCAATGCTGCGGTGACACGGGGGGAAGCTTCCCGGCCTACAGCGGTCCTGAAACGACCGCCCGTCCGAAGCAAATGCCGTTCACCCATATATGACGAGGTTTGTGACAAAAAGGGGGATCGGATTGCACTATCTCCCAGGACCTCTGGACCAATGGATAAGCCGCGAAGTCACGACGCTGACAAACTTGCCCGCATTGTGGAGCGCTACCTTCCTGACCTGGCCAATGAAACCCGCTGCTACATGATCCGTTTCCCGCACGAGGTGAAGAACCTACTCAGGAAAGCCCGCCGCATCCGGAGGACAATCAAGACCCGGAAGAATTGGCAGACTGCAGCCAGCCATGCGGGGACGACTCGAAGAACAAAGCCAACAACGGCGGTCATGCGACAGCGTGGGGGAGGTACCAAAGATGAGAGGGAGGCGCCACGCCCTCCTACTGCTGAAGGGGATGCCACAGCCACACCAACCAAAGACAATGAAGACGAAGGTGGACTCGACGAGGTGGACTGGGGGAGCGCTGAGTTCGAAGATGCCACACCAGGAAAAGACACAGGGTCAGCCAGGAGTGAAAGCCCGGACGGGGCAGGACAGAGCAGTGGCAACATGGGGGCGCACAGACCTAGAACGCCCAGCAGGAACCGGAGCCCGCCACGTGAGTCAACACCAGTGGTTCTACGGCCCAACCTGGGGGCGCAGAGACTTCAAACACCCAGCAGGAGCCCGATACGGAGACCAGCCCGACGGCAGCCCAGCATATGGGAAGTACAACGGGTACAAGAACACATGGGAGCCAGCCGACAGCGACGTGGTCAGATGTGAAAACACGCTAGGTGGGGGACCGGAAAACATGACATACGGCAAGGTTTTTCGATGTTCTTAGTCTGCCGTGCTTAACACCCATGACCGGTCGCCTGCCTTTTTTCCGTTTTGTCCGCTTTTGAAGCCGAGCCTGCAAACACAGCAAAGAAAGGGGACTGTACCTTTTATATCCTCATGCCGGGGGACCCTGCGCGTAACTGACTTGATGTAGAGTATGTCTCCCAAACAATGCCGTAAACTCGATGCAGTTCGCAATTCAATGCATAACATCGCCACACTGCGATGTCTACTCCGATCGCTACCGCTAATTCAGTGCCTTGTTACCAATCCGACTCAACCCAGAAGTGGAACAATTCAACCGGCATCTTTTGCAAAGGGGGACTCCCGCCCTGTATTAGTTGCTGCATAGTGTTTACTGTTCGTTGTTGCTTCTAATTGAAAAGGGGGGAGATCCGACCTGACTTCACTGACCTCCATGCATCGTATAGTTATCCTGTTGACCTGCACTGCATCGTACTGGACTCGGTTGTTGCCTTGATAATGCCGTTAGCTCAACGAAGCCCCTCTGGTGTGCCACTGCATGGGGGGCCAATCATAGTGTTTTCAAAAGCAAGTTTCGGGGGAGTTGGTCGTAGACGATCTGGTAGCCATAGGGGCCCGGAGATGAGGCCGGGATGCGGGGGGTCCCTAGCGTAAAGGGTTGGGGCTTGCTACAGGAAAACACGGAGCCGCACTTGCTCGGGGACTTTGCCAACCCTCCCCGTGCAGGAAATCGGCGAGCCTACAGTGGGACGCCCTTTTCCACCCGATTCGTCGCTCGATCAAGGCTGGGAGGCGAACGGTGACACATACCTGATCGTGATACTTTCAGGACGCCACCGAGAGTGCAATCTTCCTGGCTATGGCAAACGCGACGAGCTACACAGGGGCAACCAAGCCAGCAGTGTGCTTGCGATGCCAGCGAGACCAGACCTTTCACGGGGGACACAAAAAGGACGACCCACTCTGTGTCTTTCACGGACTCAACGGAGGCCAGGCCCTAGCTTTCCTTCGACAACAGCGAGCTGCACGAGGTGAGGGTCGACTTCGGCAGCCCCCGGGGGACGAAACTCAGACAGAGCGCAGGCCCCCCACGAGCTGCACTGGCAAGCAACCACGACCAACTGCAGCCTCGCACAAGCCTGTCGGGGACCGACATAATACCCAAAGTGCGGAACCCAGTCGGGACGTGCGTCTCCCGCGAGCCCATACTACCAAGCAACCGCGACTTACTGCAACCCCTCACAAGCCAGCGAGGGACCACCAGCCAGGGACGACTGGACCGCCCACCAAAGCAACCAGAACAGCCACCGCACAGAGGCAGACAACTGCCCGGAACCCGGCTTCCTGTACTTCAATGGTGTGGAGAGAACGTGGAAGCAGCCGAGATCAAGACGCTGAGCGAAGACAGCAGAGGCAGGCACAAAAAGTGTGTGAGCGCAAACCTTGTACGTGTAGGTCAGGGCGGGATTTTTCCTTTGTTACTTCGTTTATTCTGGGCCAGGAAGTGCACACTGCACTCCCTTGTATACTACAGTTNCACAAAAAGTGTGTGAGCGCAAACCTTGTACGTGTAGGTCAGGGCGGGATTTTTCCTTTGTTACTTCGTTTATTCTGGGCCAGGAAGTGCACACTGCACTCCCTTGTATACTACAGTTCCTACATCGGGGGATGCCTTGACGCCACACCCCTTTCATTCCGCTCTTTCCGTTCAGTTCCGTCAGGGATCGTAGAGAGACGACCCTTACTACTCCGATCACTCCGCCTAATATGGGGACCGCGACAGACGACCCCCCCTGCAAGCCANGTTCAGTTCCGTCAGGGATCGTAGAGAGACGACCCTTACTACTCCGATCACTCCGCCTAATATGGGGACCGCGACAGACGACCCCCCCTGCAAGCCACCGGGGATCGTAGAGAGACGACATCGTCCTCCTTTTCCACTCTTTCCGTACGACTTGGGCTTACGATAAACTGCATATCCTATCGACCACAACATGAGGAATTTTCCACCAAGAGCCCAGCTCGGCACTATTTTGTTGAGGGCTCGGATCGGCAGCATTCTGTGGTAAGTGAGGGACATGCCTGTCTGTTGTTGTCCTGCACTCGGGGAGCTTTTCCCCTCACAGTCAACACAGATCTGAGCTCGCAAATGAGTGGGGGCCGGACAAGCGAGCTGGACCAGGTGGGGACACATCATCACGGTTAGTTAAGAGCCAATTGCCTCATTCGGGCTCGCTGGTCCAGCTCAGCTACTCAACCCCCGGTCTCACCCTCAGACAAGACGTGGACCACTCGGCGTCGCGCTTGCGCGCAGGGTTGAGGGCTGCCGCCCTCAAACAAGCAAGAAAGCCCTGGAGATACTGACGTTTCTGTGAGAGTGTACGGTCATGCGAACTTGCTACCGTAAATTTTTATGGCTTTAGCCTTGGAATGACCTACACTCAATCTTCACTCCCCTTTACCCGATAACACATCGGGTGGGCATGATGCCGGGGGCTTTGACCCGCCCTCATGCCCGGGAGAGACAGAGAGAGAGAGAGAGCCCTGGAGAGGTTCAGATGCAGTTCTAGTGTGTTGGTTTCCTGGTTGACCAATAACTTGGGGGATGCGCAAACTGTTCTTGCCAACCTCTGGGGACTCGTACAAACTTTCTTTGATAAACTCATCCTTTACGATGCTGGTTCTCTGTTATATGGTCTACCGATTCGAAACTGGCTACGGCCCCTGATGATGTAGAATATTCACCTGGCTGTCAGCGACCGTGTATGGGGGAAGGAATAATTCAGCATCGTAATTGTCCTGCTTGTGCTTTGATTGTCGTGCGACCCCCTTACACAAAGTCGCCCGGGGGATGTGGAGCATCGCCCAGGAACTAACAAGTAACTTCGGCAAAGCAATATTTCGTGTTGCTGTTTGATTCCTCTTAGGATGTTGATCATGGTGTGCCGAAAAGTTACAACAGTAAACCTTGACTTGCACAGAAGCCAGCTTCCTTCTGTACTGTCCTTGTAGTTGCTGGGGGAAAGTTAATATGGTAAACTTATGTACTGCCTTTGTATTTTACAAGTGCTATATTGTGCATCCTTGCGACTGTTCTATGACTCAGTACCCCAGGGAGAAACACATTCGACAAGGAATGTTGAACCCTGATGCAACTCCACTTGTTCTTCGTACTTAGCTATCATGTCGCATTAAACATAATAAACTGTCAGGGGGAAACATCTTAGTTTCACGCTCCTCCAATGCCCCCATAATCATCGGGGGGGCCGTCACGGCCGAGGGGCTTCAGACACCCTTCATGCCCCGGGGAAGAAGAAGAAGCCCTGGAAAGAGAGAGAGAGAGAGGGCGACTGTCGTAGCCCAAACTCAAAGCATGGCAATTCAAAGAGACTGGGGCGGGAATACTGTGTTTCAGCTGTTGAGAACGATAGCCGATGCCAATACATGCATCATGTTGCGACGCTTCTTCCCACAACCGTGACACTGCACGGTTGCCGATTCACAATTTCACAGTTTGAGTGCTGTGTTGATCCGTCACACAAGCCTGCAACCACTGGAATCCTGAAATCGAGTCAGAGATCATTGATTTTCCTGGTGAAGGGATGGGGCGGGGAATCCTTTTCACAGCCTGACAGAAACAACACCCGAGTGCATTTGAAGAGCAAGCGTCCTTGCTTTTTGCTCTATGATTTGTCGCAAGGCTGACTTGGAGACTTGTAATTAAACTTCACTCGCCTGTCGTAGCGTTGCCTTTGCCGTAAACGGCCGAGATCGGCCGAGGAGACGGCGCTGTCGGCAGCTTTGCGGCAGGTGCGGGAACATGACGCAGCTTTTGTTTGGTCTCTTGACTCGTTTCCTCCTCAGGGGCCAAAGGTGCTCCAGCGCAGAGAGCAGCTTGCCGAGGTTTCTGTCAACGTGTTTTCTAGAGACGCGTGCAGACCACGGCTGGTAAATATGCTTCTATCCAGTAAGTCGAGAAGTCTTGCGGGAAGTGCGGACTTCGGCAATCCGGGCAGGAAGGTATACTGTCTCAAATCTGTGATCACTGCCTACCTACGAGTCAATGTGCTGTTAGCAGTACGTTGTCAGGAGCTGTTGCCGAAGGCTGGGGCACGATTGCGGCTGTTGGACATGGGCAGTTGCTACGGGCTCAGAAAGTGTTTTCGTTGTCCGAAGTTTGCTGCGAATTGAAAACTCAGTAAGATCTACAGAGCAAGAAGCTAAAAGCGGGAGCCCCCATTTCGTTCATGTGAGTTAGCACGAAGGTGCTGATTACTTCGGCCGCCATGATCTCAAGGAAAGATAGATTGCATTAAATTGCTGTTGCCAAGCGAACTTCCAGCCACAGCATGCTGTCACATGTCGGGGGCGAATCTCGAGGCCACCACAGCGACCGTTTTGACGTCACAGCAATTGACTTGGTCCATACCTCGGCGCGGTGCTGGAAAGCACTCCATCACCGAACAGAGCGTGCAGGGTTACATTGGCGTCGACCAAGGCTCCGGCAGAGGACACGGTCCTTCAATGCGATGTCCTTGACGTCAAGATAGGCATGTGCTTGCGAGTGTAGCAGACTTGAAGAAGTCCAGCTACTAGTAATTCCCAGAATGAGCCACACTGCACAAGTTCCCTGGTGTATATATATATATATATATATATGTTAATCCGTGTCTTGGAATTTGCCGCTCCGTGCTAGTCGGACGTGCCACGTGCCTGCGCAGGCCCACCTGGCAGTCGCCCGGCAGCGCAGGCTGCACCGGGCGGCAAACTCGCTTTGTAAGCATTCACTATGGTTCAGTGTTTCCAGCCATCCAGCAGCATTAGCAGCATTATGTCAGCGTAGCCAGTAGCAGCTCGAAGCGTCGCAGGGCCGTCAGCTAAAGCAGCTCCCAGCCAAGGCACCTCTCGGGCACAGTGACACTGTATGTCAGAGCTGAAGTGCCAAGTGCAGTGCTTGCAAGGATGAACTGTGATGCGCATGCGCCGCATGTTAGAGGCAGAGCCCCACAGTCGCCCCTTTTTGCCATCATAGCACCCTGCTAACGATGCGCCATTGACTCCCACAAATTGCTGGCTACCCTGGTCCTCAGGGTTTTGATGTGGTGCTGCTTGCCTTGCTACTGTCGCGACCTGGCTGCCAAGTGTTACAGGCTGAGCTTTGCAATAATTTTACATTATTGCCGACACTGACTTATCGTCAAACATCGGATCATGCATTTCGCACAAATGACAAAAGCTGTCGGGGTCATCACAGACTTCTAGCAGTTCACCGGTGCCGCGTACTTCATGGGGTGGGGTGCAAGCGTCGGTACGGTCAGGCACGGCAGCCGTGTGCCTGCTGAAATTTTCCCTCCGCGGATGAGGCCCAGCACACACAGAGGCTCTATATATGAGAAAGCTCAACGCCTTCCTCGGAAATGGAATCAGAATGCAACGGAATGCACTCGACAAAAGGGTGGCAAAGTATCGAAAGCTTTGCTTCGAGGAGCTTTTGACGGAGACGGGCATGCCGGAGCTTCTAGTTCATGAACGTGCAATGTGGTGGCCCTTTGTCGGTCCGTGACGCGCAGCGGCGCTGTGGAGCACCAGCACGACTTGCTGCCAAGAAGAATGAATGCTTTTCTTCAAAATACTTCAAAAGACTTGCTGCAGCTTGTTTGGAGCATAAGCTGTTGTTGCAGTCAACATCAATCGGGCGAGTACCGCAAGACCGACGGCAGCAGACCACCAAAACAAAATCTTTGGACTTGACTCACTCGTGATTCGCTTCAGCGATGCAGGGAAACTGGCACGGCTTGCTGGCAAGAACAGTGGGTTAAATTCTTCTAGAGTCCTGCTGCGCCCACTTTGTTAGTTGCTGTCAGCATCAGGCTTCACGTATCGCAGGCTTGGCCGTCGCATGAGTTTCACCCGAGCAAGGCAATGAATTTGAATAACAAGTTTTGCATCAGAAGATTTTTCATGGCAGCCCTGGCATGCTCAGAAGATCACAAAGCTGAAGGATTCTTGATATGTCTTGCTGTAGCTGTGCGCTTGCGAGCGCGTTTTGCATAGCAGCCACAGGTGTTTGCTGACAGAGGTACATGCCTGACCCGAACAGCCGCACACTGGTCATTTCGAAGGCCACTTGCATCTGTCCCAACTCAAATTGATTCTCGAGTTTTCTGCGCAGTCTGAGTTTTCGGAATGCGAAAGAAAGCGTCGTGATCAGGTTGAGCCAAGAGCCAACATGTGCGGATGCATGGCGGGCCCGGCGGGCCGTGCTAAAAGCAGAGTTTCATGCCAGGCTCGGGAGCTGCTGACAGAGGGTCGGGGGCTCCTTGTCGTGGCAGATACCGTGGGAGGCTGAGAGCTTGCTTGGATCTTCGGAGCCTTTGAGCAGAAAACAGAACACACATGGCCCAGGTTGCTGCCATTGGAAGGCAGCCTGGCTTTACAGTGCCGGAATGATTTTTGCATGTTGCCGACTAGGGACTTCTCAAGACCTACTTGTATCAGTGATCACCCGAGCACCCCAGAGAACAAACTCCAATCTTCGGGACATCATTAGCGACATCGAACGTCAATGTGAACCTTGGCTTCCAGGCCACGGGCTGGAGCGTCTCCGGAGTGGGTGCTTAATGTCGAGGCATGCTTCACACCTTGTGCGCAAGTGCAATAGATCGATCGTACGCTGCTGCGCATCCGAGAAGGCGGCTGGATTCAAGCTCATTCGCGATCCGCAGATGCACTTCTCTACCTTGCGTGATGCAAGGACGCCGTTGCAGTGGGCAAATTCAGATTCTACTTGACAGTGGATGTTCAGTCAAGCTCGATTCATGTGGTTGTTGGGCTCGCTACTTTTCGAAGCAACATGATGCAACGTGGCAGGCATGTGCGAGCATAACAGTCCAGCATGGTGAAGCTTCCTTTTGTACCAGAAGTTGCTGAAGCATGTGACACTTAGCCAACCTTCTCTCAAGTTCAGAGACTCTACGCCCCCCTTGAATTCTGCCATCCAAGTCAAGCTCAACAGTGGCCGCTGGTCCCGGTCGCAGGACCGGAGTAATCAATCGGGCAAGCTGTTTCTCCTTCAAAGCAGTTGCAAAGCCAGGTCTCCTGCCTTAGCTATTGCCGGTCATTCATTGACATCCTTTCCGCCGGCAAAGTTCTAGTAGATCGTAAAGCCGAGCACAAAGGTATGGAGGAAGCGCTTCCTCCTTTGCAGCTTCCGCGGGACTCTGGAGCAACGATGCAAATGATTGTGCAGGCCATAGCCATTAGTCGAAATGCTGCATGTTTGATGTTCTTCACCGATGCATACTGTAGGCACAGCCCCGCCAGCGTGGGTTCACGATGGCGCGAAAACGGTCGCAGAAGGGGAAACAAAGTCAGTTTGGTCACGTTTTGTCACCGCCAGTCAGTGCCTTCAAGATTGCAGGTTCCTTGCGAAAGTGATGCACAGACAGAAGGCGCGTGGACTCCTGATCACCAGAGCCACCGGCTTAACAGCTCCAGTCATATGGGTAGTTCTACCGAGCCTCACTGCGTACCCTACATGACATTTGCCAAGGCAAGCCACCGTAGCATAAGGCACACGATTCACGCAGACATGTTGGACGTACAGCCAAATACTGGCTGCCCCGACGCTGTGTGTTTTGTCGCCGGGCTGCAGGGCCACCGAAATGAAGTTTTTGTCCTTTTAACTTATTTCGGTATTGACGTGTCCCTCGCACGGCTCAGGTCAGTATTTGTAAAGGCCTTTGACGATGGCGTCATCGTCATGGAAGATCTCCTCGAGCCGGCTTTTGCTGAGATTGACACAGACAGCTTTGAGGTGCTGACTGCGCACCCATTCTGCCGCGGTTTACGTAAAGAGGCAGCTTGTCAGAATCGAACCCTCTTGATGACATACGCCGCGCGTGTGTTTGCGTGCTTGATGTGAATATGTAGAGTGTTGTTTGTCCGTGACCGTCTGATCCTTTGATATCTCAGGTTGTGCTGGGCATATCCCGCGCATCCAAGCGATGGGTGTTTACAACGGTGGGCCGTGTAATCTTGAACGAGGGTTCGCTATCAACTGACCTCTCAAACCTATGGATCTTGACGCGTGGAGCTGTTGAAGTCATTGAGAGTGGGCAGTCACTGTGCACATTGGAGAATGGCAGTGTTTTTGGTGACTCTGTGGCTTTCAGTCGATGTGACCGTCAGCCCTTCACCATCAAAGTCTTGCAAGTTCCGGTTATTGCATGGTGCTTACCTTCCGCAGATCTTCGGCAGACAATCAAGCTACATGCCTCTGCAGGGCCTTTGATGGATGAGTTCGTTGACCAGCAGGAGAGGCGAATTCTTTGGCCTCGGGTTTCAAAACTGCTGCTGCTCTCTCATTGCGGCCCGAATTTCGCCAAGCAGCTGCTAAAGAAGGTATCCATTCGACATGTCAGAGCCCATAACTTGGTTTGGTCTCCAGCCACTTCCAGGCAGTACCTGAAAGTAGTGCTTGTGGGAACTCTTCTGGTGGAAAAAGTCAGCACGGATGCCTTTCAGCTCCATGATGAGGTGCCCGGAAGCCCCAGCATACTTCGATCAGGTACCCAATCTAGGATGTTCGAAAGAAGGAAAACCACGCATGTGACCATTGGCAGCACTGAATTCTCGGACGAGGCTGAGGAGAGCCGGGCCCAGAAGCGGCTGAGCGGCCCCGACATGCCAATGTCCCCAACAACGCTTCAGCAGCTGAAATCCTTTGCTGCAACGAAGTCCATGTCCGGTTTCGAATATCCTGTGCTGGATGAAGATAGCAGCAGTAGCAGCAGCTCCGTGTCGGACGAAGAGAATGAAGAGAACTCTGACCTCTCCAGCGGAAGCTCCAGCACAGAGTCCAGTTCGGAAAGCGAAGTGGAAGAACTCTACGATTTGCCGGAGACCCTTGCAGTTCTCGAGCCGACGACGGGTACAGTTCAAGCAAAGGCGGGGCCCTACTGCTTAGTCTTCAACGAGCCAGCGGTCTTAAATTATACGGAAAGTGATGATATGCTCTACAGGCAAGCTGTGGCATTGACCGATTCTATCTTCCTCCTACTAAAGGTCGATGACTTCCGGGAAGCTGTCGAGCGGGCCCCACGCGAGAAGAAGCGCTTTGACTTATTGGCAAATGCGGAGTATCGCGAGTGGCAGAGGTGCGGCATTCACAGGCTTCGCAGCCTTGAGATTTTTGCCAAGTGCTCAAAGCAGTTTCTGTCTGACCTTGCACAAACAGTGGAGTCTGCCTTGTGCTTTCATGGCAGCGACATCATTGCTGCCGATGAAGATGCTACAAATGGCTTGGTCTTGTTCATGCAGGGCCATGCCCAAAATGAGAAGCGACACAAGGTGCAAGCTCCAGAAGTCTTGAGTAGCATGAACTGGCTTGGAGATCGTCACGCAGCTGAGCCTCCTCGGCGAGTGAAGGCCAAGGAAGTTTGCCAGATTCTCCGCATCTCGCAACCGAAGTTGCTCAGCCTTCTCAGCCGACATCCGCACGAGACTCACCCCATAACAGCAGAATGCTTGTAATCTTGGAACCACAAGGGAACAGGTCCTACATGTAGTACTGCGGTAATGCCCTGCGGCTTTCGGAGTGCCCGAACTTGCATGGAGGGCTCTGTACGACAAGACACGTCAAGACAACCTTGCCGAGGAGACGGCCGTGATTGTGAACGAGGCCAACCGGATCAATTCGAGAAAGCACGGTGGCTACGGCGGGCGTGCGGCGGCTTTTCAGCGATCTTTACGGGACGGAGCCAATGGAGCTCAGGGAGGTGGCCTTTTTTGGTACTGCCCTTTCTGCGATGATTTGGGGGAGGATTTCCTTCAAGAGCTCATCACCCGCATGGAATGCTTCAAGCTGATCCCGGGACAGCATCTTTTCCGGAACTTGGACGGCGCCAACACAGACTTCCTTGTCGTGCTGACGCGGGGCCGGCTGATGGCTTCGGGTGATGCCGCTCGACCTCAGGCACTAAAGGAAACTTTGGTTTGGCCATTAGTGCCCGGCATCTGCTCACCTGCCATGGGCAACTTAAGTCTAAATCATTGAAAAGCCTAAAGCGGGGCGGCTACCGGCATTTAGGGCCAAAAGGGGCGCACGACGAAGCACCGCATCGTCCTCCACCCTCAAAGCATGCATGAGTTGGCATGGGGCGCCTGGCCTTGCCGCGGCTAGTATCGAACGAACGCCTGACATGTCCACGGACCCATAAATCTATGTGCTGATGTACACTACCTTGGCTAAAGGTGCCCAAAGCTTCAAGTCCATAACTTGCCAGTGTTAGGAGCTGGATGCGCCCCTCATCATCTGCGGTTTCGACCGATCGGGCTACATCGATACCGTGGCAGAGGAACTCAGTGAGGTGTTTTGCGTGAACTTCGAGCAGATCAAGTCTTTGTTGGCAGTGAACCCTGAGAGCACACGAGCATTCTTGATGCGCGTGGCATTATTTCAGGAGCGGCTGGAAAAAAGGCAAGGGTTGAGCTGGTGGAGTTCCCTCAATGTGCTACGTCGGCACGAGCCTTTCGCTGCTTGCACTGAGGCCTTCATTGAGGCCTGCGCACCTTTCATGCAGGTTAGGTTTTGCCTCCCTGGTGAAGCCATCGTGGAGGAAGGGAACCATGTGGAACATGCGCTGATCATCGAAAGCGGAGTTGCCAAGGTGCATCGACAGACCAAGCCGGCTTTGCGAGGTTGTCCAGATAGAACCGGTGAGGTCAGGGACAGCTACCTAGTAGGAGGCATCAGTGGCGCCTACGGTTTTGCAGGGATGCAGCGCCGTTTGGCAACCATTAAAGCATTGACGCTTTGCAAGCTCATCGAGATCCCAATCACAGCGATCTTGACTTTGCTAGACCAGCATCCCGATGCCAGGCAACGTTTTCGCGAAATCGCTGAAAGGCGGTTTAAGGAGCTTGCCCCGGAGCCGTTGGAGGAGCATCCCTTCTTCAAAAACTTTTCGAAGTCCTTCCTGAATACACTGCGCACGAAGTGCAATGCTCAGGTCTTCTTCGTAGGGGAAACGATCATCCGTCAAGGAGACCCTGCAGACAGCATGATCATCATAAGCTCAGCTTCCGTTGTGACCCTCTACGTTGATGGACGAAAGTTGAAAGATCTTGCTGGAGGCTGCACGTTAGGCGTACCTTCGATCCTGTCACCAGTAGCTGTCAGACGATTCGCCACCATAGAGGCTCAGACTGCCTGCACCGTGCAAAAACTCACCAGGAAGGACTGGCTCGATGTTCTTAAGAACCATGCGGAGCACAGACTGTGGATACAAAGCTTTACTGAAGAACAGTTGGCCTTGGCTAACCAGCAAGCTTTGGAAACCACTCGACGCTACCGGTGGCGGAAGATCAAGGAGAGGGAGACAGCGGCTGTAGAAACGCACTGCAGACGTGCTAAGGGCCAAGCGCAAAAGGGCGCACCAAAGCATTTCAGCGTGAGGCCGGCACTGGCGGAAGCAAAAGATCTTCCACTTCACGGGATTTCTGAGAGTTACGACAGCTACGAGCTTTGGGATTGCTTCAATGGTCGGAAGGCTACAGTTCCACATGTGAGGCTTCCCCAGTTGTCGATACGCCCTCCAAAAATCGCAGTGGTTGAGGAGTCCGAGGAAGAGGATGTCCTTGACGAAGCTACACGCTCCTCGACTGCTCGTCGAGGAAGTGATTTCGGCGGAATGGCCATGCGCAAGATGACCATTAAAACGTCGAACTCCTCTCGTATCTCAGCTGATAAGCTCAGTTAAAATGTGTTTGTGACAGTCTCTTCCTGGCTTTTGGGGTCGAGTTGCGGGAGATGCATGGGTACTAAGAAGTTTTCTCGTAACGAATCAGAGGTGTGTGTGTGTGTTTCAGCAGCAGTCCCCCTCCTGTGTGAAGCGAGTTCATGCAGTGAAGTGCGTTGCACCAGTGCATCACTCACTGGCACCAGCGCCACCACCACCACCACCACCACCGCAGCACAACCATCACAAGAAAGCAATTAGAGAAATCAAACAATTTAGCCTGCTGGATTTCATAAATGCTGTAGACTTTTTCCGTGCTGTGGACACATTTGTACTGAAGCTTTGGATGCCTCCCACTGTTTTGTGTAGGTGAACTTCCTGACAGAGTCCAGAGCCTGAATGGTCACAGCCATGCAGAGGCCTAAGCGTGCTGGGCGAGCTCCCGCAGATGGTCGAAAAGCCAATGTCGCACGAGAGTTGGCTGGATTGCCACTTGCACGAAGTGTGGACCCGTGGTAGATCCTGAGCACTCCCCCCACACACAGTGAGCTGTGAGTGTCGATCCATCTTGACGGGTAGGGTTTTGACCGCCAGGTCAAGATGCCTTCGGACTGTTATACACAGCTCTGAGCGACTAGAGGAAGTTCGCCAAGGTCGTAGTGTAGTGAATGCCGGTATGCCGCCACATGGCCACGAAGTGGCTGCGGCGGCTTGATGCCCAAAGAGGTGTCGCTCTGAGACATGCCGCTGCATACCGGGACAAGCTTGCAGTGGATTTGTGTTGTCCATGGCTGAGTCTCACCTGAACGAAACTTGCTGTTTGGCACAAGCATGGGAGTACATTATAGCCACTAGATCAGGAAAGCACCCTCGGGGTGGCCCTGTGCAGCATGCAGAATGCACCAGTTGTGCAGGGCAAGGTGGTTGGCAACGCATATGAGATGGGACAGTATCCTCCCCAACAAGATGCGAACTTCGCGGGACAGCCGCCAGCGGTGCGCTATGATCTGAATGTCGTCCAGATGTCATGCAAGAACTCCGCGCTTCCTCCAGACATCCGCCTTGGCTTTGTGAAGAAAGTCTACGGCATACTCGGCACAATGCTGCTCATCACATTCGGCCTCGCTCAGTTTTTCGTGTTCCAGAAGGAAGCCACATTGGAACTTCGCAACTGCTGTCAGCATTGCAGTTTTCCGGGTTACTGTTTAGTCGCTGAAGTAGTCCGGATGCATTAAGTCGACCTATGGTTCTTGCCAATACGTAGATGGCCGCAAATCTGATGAAAGAGCACCGAGCTCTTTTGATGCTGATAAGGATTTCTTCAGAGCGAACATGTGGATCGTGTACATTGTCGGTGCCATCGTATTAGCACAGCTGTTTTTCGATTGCGCGATGTCGTGCCAACTTTGTTGTGGCGGCTCTAGCCTCATACGAGGCTATTTGAAGATGATGGTAACCGCTCCATGGAACTACTTGTACTTGATGGTCTTCTCCGTTTGTTTCGGAGTACTTGTCGGCTACATCTGTGCAAGCTACACAGCAGAGTCTGTTCTGCTAGTTTTTGCCCTCACTTTGATCATGGTTGTTTGCCTGACTGTCTATGCAGTCAGAACATCAGCGGATTTTACTGGCTGGGGCCCCCATATGATGGTCGTGGGAGTTGGCCTCGTGCTCCTGATCATAATGTATTTTCTGCTGCCAGATCGAACTCTTTTCAGCAGACTTGCAGGTGCCATTTGTGCGACAATTTTTGGCATGCTTATTGTACACGACACTCAACTGATCTTCGGCACATCTGCCCTGGGATTTGGTGGAAGCAGCAAGCAGTTTGAGTACACCATTGACATGTATGCATTTGCCGCGTGGAATCTGTACCTGGACTTCATCACGTTTTTTCTATACATGCTACAGTTTCTTGGTAATCGGGACGGGTGAGGTCGCAAAAGCCAGCGACAGCGAAAGTTTCACCTTGCTCGGGCTTTCGAGCCTGTACAGCTGGCTCTGGTCCTGTTTGCCCGATGCGCTGCGAAGCTCAACAGGGCGAAGGGTACGCGAGACAATCAATGTCAGATTAAAGAAGGATAAGTCACTGATTGCCTGGAGCCAACAATGTAGATAAGTAATATGTTGGGGATAGAGTCTGGTTGTTTATTTTATTTGATATGTCTTTCCATCTCAATTTTTCCATGTGTCACTAACAGCGTTTTCACGAAAGCTAGCTTGCTAGTCTTTCGTTTCGTTTCTACTACGTTAGTAGTATTACCCCGGTCTTGCGCCCAATATATCTCAAACAAAAGGGGGGGTTCGATGTGATATAGGAAATATCGGCCACACCGATATTATCGGCACTTCTAGTGTAGGATTTGTTTTAAAAACCAATGCAAACGGTATATTGTTCTTATGCCGTTTACGGCCACGTCGGAGCCAACAATGACATCAAAGATAAAAGCGGCAAAACAATAGCAGCAACAGCAGTAATAATAACAACAACAATAGCATCAGCAATAAGCAACAATAAAAGACACAATAATAACAACCGCTACTACAACAGCGGCTGCACCACCACCCATAGTAACAACGACCGCAACAGCACGTCAACGCTACAACGACCCCACAGACGCACGAAACATGGGCCACGCCGATGCGAAAGGCACTTGGAGTGTAGGAAGCCGGGTTTCTTGCGGAGCCGATGGGATGAGGGGAGAACCCCGAGATCCATCGACAGGCCATTGCACGTTTTATAAGCAGCATTTGGTAACAGAAAATCACCCCTAATTTCCCCCCNCCCCCCGCCCTCCACCCTCACCACCCACGCATGCACGAAAACATCGGCCGCAATAACATTTCCGGCACTTCGAGTGCAGGATGTGCTGTAAAAACCAACACAAACGGTATGTCGGTCTTATCGCGTTTACATCTTTGGGACAGCCCTTGCTAGCCGGATACTCAGAGAGATTAAGTGCAAGTGTCTGAGTACTCTTGTGTGCAATTATCGCACCTTTGCCACACACGCACCTGAGGGACCGTGGGGAGAAATCGGCGGGGACCAGGTGTTGCTATTGTTGATGTTGTTGTTCTTCTTCTTCTTGGCGGTGGTGGTGTTGTTGTTATTGTTGTTGTTGTTTTGTTATTGTTGTTGGTAGAAAGAGGGAGAGAGAGGAGAGAAGAGAGAGGAGAGGATAGAGAAGAGAGAGAGAGGAGAGGAGCGAGAGGAAGGAGAAGAGAGGAGAGAGGAGGAAAGAAAAAAGAGAGAGGAGGAAAGAAAAAGGAGAGAGAGGAGACGAAAGAGAAGAAACAAGAGCCTTGGGGAAAGAGACCCGGTCGATACGCAGATTCTGTATATCTCACTCTAAATCGAATAGATTTCAACTCTAGCAACCACAGGCTTATCTTTTCCGCATAGACATAGATTTGATAGATCCCGCAAATTCTCTTATAGACCCTGCAAACTACTTTATCAAGAAATATAACATAACCTATGCTTTTAAATTATAGATAAAAGGTCACGATAATAAACCTCTCTTCACTCTAGTCCTCATCTGATTTATACTATCTCTGCCTATAACGCAAACACTGGAGCTTTGCAACCCTTTCCTGAAACCCTTCTATGTTACCGTTTTCTTTACTACCCAATAGAAAATTGTATCATTGAATTCTAACAATCCACCACTTTAAATTTGATAAATGATCGAATTTAGACAAATCAAAAATAAGAATAAGAAGAGAGCAGAGAGCAGAGGGGAGACGGAGAGAGAGAGGAGAAGAAGAGAGGAAGAGAAAAGGAAAGAACAAAGATAGAGAAAGGAGATAATAAGAAGAAAGAAGAGATAAAAAGAAAGAAGGAGAAGAGAGAAGACAGAAGAGAGAAGACAGAAGAGAGAAGAGAGGAGAGAAGGGAAAATGGAGAGANAAAGATAGAGAAAGGAGATAATAAGAAGAAAGAAGAGATAAAAAGAAAGAAGGAGAAGAGAGAAGACAGAAGAGAGAAGACAGAAGAGAGAAGAGAGGAGAGAAGGGAAAATGGAGAGAAAGAAGGGAGGAGAGAGGAGGGATAAGAGAGAAGGGAAGAAAAAGAAGAGAGCAAGAAAAGAAAGAGGAGATAATAGAGAGAAGAGGAGAGAGAGGAAGAAAGAGAACTTGGGGAAANGAAAGAAGGGAGGAGAGAGGAGGGATAAGAGAGAAGGGAAGAAAAAGAAGAGAGCAAGAAAAGAAAGAGGAGATAATAGAGAGAAGAGGAGAGAGAGGAAGAAAGAGAACTTGGGGAAATAGACCCGACCCATAAATAGATTCTGTATATCTCGCTCCAAATCGAATAGATTTCAAATCTAGCAACCGCAGACTTAAACTCCGCTCAGACGTAGATTTGATAGATCCCGCAAATTCTCTTGTAGACCCTGCAAACTACTATATCACTGCAGACTTATCTTTTCCGCATAGACGTAGCTTTGATAGATCCCTCAAATTCTCTTGTAGACCCTGCAAACTACTATATCAAGAAAAATAATATAATCTATGCTTCTAAATTATAGATAGGAGGTCACGATATTAAGCCTCTCTTCACTCTATCCCTCATCCGATCTATACTATCTCTGCCTATAATGAAAATACGAGAGTTTTGCAATCCATTCCTGAAACCCTTCTGTGTTACCGTCTTCTTTACTACCCAATAGAAGTTTGTATCATTGAACTCTAATAATCCACCACTTCCACCACTTTAACTTTGATAAATTATCGAATTTAGACAAATCAAAAATAAGAACAAGAAGAGAGCAGAGAGCAGAGGGGAGACAGAGAGAGAGAGGAGAAGAAGAGAGGAAGAGAAAAGGAAAGAAAAAAGATAGAGAAAGGAGATAATAAGAAGAAAGAAGAGATAAAAAGAAAGAAGGAGAAGAGAGAAGACAGAAGAGAGAAGACAGAAGAGAGAAGAGAGGAGAGAAGGGAAAATGGAGAGANGAAAGAAGGGAGGAGAGAGGAGGGATAAGAGAGAAGGGAAGAAAAAGAAGAGAGCAAGAAAAGAAAGAGGAGATAATAGAGAGAAGAGGAGAGAGAGGAAGAAAGAGAACTTGGGGAAAGAGACCTGACCTATAAATAGATTCTGTACATCTCGCTCCAAATCGAATAGATTTCAATTCTAGCAACCGCAGACTTAAACTCCGCTCAGACGTAGATTTGATAGATCCCGCAAGTTCTCTTATAGACCCTGCAAACTACTATATCACCAAATATAATATAAATTATGCTTTTAAATTGCAGACAAAAGGTCACGATACTAAGCCTCTCTTCGCTCTATCTCCCATCCGATCTATACTATCTCTGCCTATAACGAAAATACGAGAGCTTTGCAACCCATTCCTGAAACCCTTCTGTNTGTGCTACACAATAGAAGTTCGCATCATTGAAGCCTAACAATCCACCACCTTAACCTTGATAAATTGTCGAAATCAGAAAAATCAAAAATAAGAATAAGAAGAGAGAAGAGAGCAGAGGGGAGACGCAGAGAGAGAGGAGAAGAAGAGAAGAAGAAAGGAAGCGAATAAGAAAGAGAAAAAGACAGAGAAAAGATATAATAAGAAGAGAGAAGAAAGAAGGAGAAGATAGAAGAGAGAAGAGAGGAGAGGAGAGCAGAGGGGAGACGGAGAGAGAGAGGAGAAGAAGAGAAGAAGAAAGGAAGCGAATAAGAAAGAGAAAAATCAGAGAAAAGATATAATAAGAAGAGAGAAGAAAGAAGGAGAAGATAGAAGAGAGAAGAAAGAAGGAGAAGAGAGGAGAGAAGGGAGAACGGAGAGAAAGGAAGGAGAAGAGAGAAGAGAGGAGGAAGGAGGGGAAGAGAGAAGGGAAGAAAAAGAAGAGAGCAAGAGAAGAGAGAGGAAACAAGAAAGAGAAGAGAGCCTGGGGAAAGAGACCCGGCCGAAAATCAATTTCTGTTTATTTCGCTCCAAATCGAATAGATTTCAAATTTAGCAACCGCAAACTTAAATTCCGTATAGACGTAGATTTGATAGCTCCCGCAAATTCTCTTGTAGAGCCTGCAAACTACTATATCACCGCAGACTTATCTTTTCCGCATAGACATAGCTTTGATAGATCCCGCAAATTCTCTTGTAGACCCTGCAAACTACTATATCAAGAAATAAAAAATAATCTATGCTATTAAATTATAGATAAAAGGTCACGATATTAAGCCTCTCTTCACTCTATCCCTCATCCGATCTATACTATCTCTGCCTATAACGAAAATACGAGAGCTTTGCAACCCATTCCTNTCACTCTATCCCTCATCCGATCTATACTATCTCTGCCTATAACGAAAATACGAGAGCTTTGCAACCCATTCCTGAAACCCTTCTGTGTTACCGTCTTCTTTACTACCCAATAGAAGTTTATATCATTGAACTCCAATAATCCACCACTTCCACCACTTTAACTTTGATAAATTATCGAATTTAGACAAATCAAAAATAAGAACAAGAAGAGAGCAGAGGGGAGACAGAGAGAGAGAGGANNAAAGGAAGAGAATAAGAAAGAGAAAAAGACACAGAAAAGATAAAATAAGAAATAAGAAGATATAAGAAGAGATAAGAAGAGAGAAGAAAGAAGGAGAAGAGAGAAGAGAGGAGAGAAGGAAAAATGGAGAGAAAGAAGGGAGGAGAGAGGAGGGATAAGAGAGAAGGGAAGAAAAAGAAGAGAGCAAGAGAAGAAAGAGGAGATAATAGAGAGAAGAAGAGAGAGAGGAAGAAAGAGAACTTGGGGAAAGAGACCCGAACCATAAATAGATTCTGTACATCTCGCTCCAAATCGAATAGATTTCAAATCTAGCAACCGCAGACTTAAACTCCGCTCAGACGTAGATTTGATAGATCCCGCAAATTCTCTTGTAGACCCTGCAAACTACTATATCACCAAATATAACATTAATTATGCTTTTAAATTGCCGACAAAAGGTCACGATACTAAGCCTCTCTTCGCTCTATCTCCCATCCAATCTATACTATCTCTGCCTATAACGAAAATACGAGAGCTTTGCAACCCATTCCTGAAACCCTTCTGTGCTACACAATAGAAGTTCGCATCATTGAAGCCTAACAATCCACCACCTTAACNCCTGAAACCCTTCTGTGCTACACAATAGAAGTTCGCATCATTGAAGCCTAACAATCCACCACCTTAACCTTGATAAATTGTCGAAATCAGAAAAATCAAAAATAAGAATAAGAAGAGAGCAGAGCGCAGAAAGCAGACGGGAGACGGAGAGAGAGAGGAGAAGAAGAGAAGAAGAAAAGAAGAGAATAAGAAAGAGAAAAAGACAGAGAAAAGATATAATAAGAAGAGA
>BGNK01000545.1:71112-132869 GCA_003297005.1 Symbiodinium sp. clade A Y106 | reverse complement strand
AAGAGACCCGACCCATAAATAGATTCTGTACATCTCGCTCCAAATCGAATAGATTTCACATCTAGCAACCGCAGACTTAAACTCCGCTCAGACGTAGATTTGATAGATCCCGCAAATTCTCTTGTAGACCCTGCAAACTACTATATCAAGAAATATAACATAAACTATGCTTTTAAACTATAGATAAAGGTCACGATATTACACCTCTCTTCACTCTAACCTCCCATCCGATCTATACTATCTCTGCCTTGAACGAAAATACGAGAGCTTTGCAACCCATTCCTGAAACCCTTCTGTGCTACACAATAGAAGTTCGCATCATTGAAGCCTAACAATCCACCACCTTAACCTTGATAAATTGTCGAAATCANCGAAATCAGAAAAATCAAAAATAAGAATAAGAAGAGAGAAGAGAGCAGAGGAGAGCAGAGGGGAGACGGAGAGAGAGAGGAGAAGAAGAGAAGAAGAAAGGAAGCGAATAAGAAAGAGAAAAAACAGAGAAAAGATATAATAAGAAGAGAGAAGAAAGAAGGAGAAGATAGAAGAGAGAAGAAAGAAGGAGAAGAGAGAAGAGAGGAGAGAAGGGAGAACGGAGAGAAAGGAGGAGAAGAGAGAAGAGAGGAGGAAGGAGGGGAAGAGAGAAGGGAAGAAAAAGAAGAGAGCAAGAGAAGAGAGAGGAAACAAGAAAGAGAAGAGAGCCTGGAGAAAGAGACCCGGACGAAAAACAATTTCTGTTTATTTCGCTCCAAATCGAATAGATTTCAAATTTAGCAACCGCAAACTTAAATTCCGCATAGACGTAGATTTGATAGCTCCCGCAAATTCTCTTGTAGACCCTGCAAACTACTATATCACCGCAGACTTATCTTTTCCGCATAGACGTAGCTTTGATAGGTCCCGCAAATTCTCTTGTANCAAATTCTCTTGTAGACCCTGCAAACTACTATATCACCGCAGACTTATCTTTTCCGCATAGACGTAGCTTTGATAGGTCCCGCAAATTCTCTTGTAGACCCTGCAAACTACTATATCAAGAAATAAAAAATAATCTATATGCTATTAAATTATAGATAAAAGGTCACGATATTAAGCCTCTCTTCACTCTATCCCTCATCCGATCTATACTATCTCTGCCTNGCAAACTACTATATCAAGAAATAAAAAATAATCTATATGCTATTAAATTATAGATAAAAGGTCACGATATTAAGCCTCTCTTCACTCTATCCCTCATCCGATCTATACTATCTCTGCCTTGAACGAAAATACGAGAGCTTTGCAACCCATTCCTGAAACCCTTCTGTGCTACACAATAGAAGTTCGCATCATTGAAGCCTAACAATGTCGAAATCTCCACCACCTTAACCTTGATAAATTNAACGAAAATACGAGAGCTTTGCAACCCATTCCTGAAACCCTTCTGTGCTACACAATAGAAGTTCGCATCATTGAAGCCTAACAATGTCGAAATCTCCACCACCTTAACCTTGATAAATTTTCGAAATCAGAAAAATCAAAAATAAGAATAAGAAGAGAGAAGAGAGCAGAGCGCAGAAAGCAGACGGGAGACGGAGAGAGAGAGGAGAAGAAGAGAAGAAGAAAGGAAGAGAATAAGAAAGAGAAAAAGACAGAGAAAAGATATACTATGAAGAGAGAAGAAAGAAGGAGAAGATAGAAGAGAGAAGAGAGGAGAGAAGGGAGAATGGAGAGAAAGGAAGGAGAAGAGAGAAGAGAGGAGGAAGGAGGGGAAGAGAGAAGAGAAGAAAAAGAAGAGAGCAAGAGAAGAGAGAGGAGACAAGAAAGAGAAGAGAGCCTGGGGAAAGAGACCCGGCCGAAAATCAATTTCTATTTATTTCGCTCCAAATCGAATAAATTTCAAATTTAGCAACCGCAAACTTAAATTCCGCACAGACGTAGATTTGATAGCTCCCGCAAATTCTCTTGTAGACCCTGCAAACTACTATATCACCGAATATAACATAAATTATGCTTTTAAACTGCAGACAAAAGGTCACGATACTAAGCCTCTCTTCGCTCTATCTCCCATCCGATCTATACTATCTCTGCCTTTAACGAAAATACGAGAGCTTTTCAACCCGTTCCTGAAACCCTTCTGTGCTACACAATAGAAGTTCGCATCATTAAAGCCTAACAATGTCGAAATCTCCACCACCTTAACCTTGATAAATTGTCGAAATCAGAAAAATCAAAAATAAGAATAAGAAGAGAGAAGAGAGCAGAGGAGAGCAGAGGGGAGACGGAGAGAGAGAGGAGAAGAAGAGAAGAAGAAAGGAAGAGAATAAGAAAGAGAAAAAGACAGAGAAAAGATATAATAAGAAGAGAGAAGAAAGAAGGAGAAGATAGAAGAGAGAAGAAAGAAGGAGAAGATAGAAGAGAGAAGAGAGGAGAGAAGGGAGAACGGAGAGAAAGGAGGGAGAAGAGAGAAGAGAGGAGGAAGGAGGGGAAGAGAGAAGGGAAGAAAAAGAAGAGAGCAAGAGAAGAGAGAGGAGACAAGAACGAGAAGAGAGCCTGCGGAAAGAGACCCGGCCGAAAAACAATTTCTGTTTATTTCGCTCCAAATCGAATAGATTTCAAATCTAGCAACCGCAAACTTAAATTCCGCACAGACGTAGATTTGATAGCTCCCGCAAATTCTCTTGTAGACCCTGCAAACTACTATATCACCGCAGACTTATCTTTTCCGCATAGACGTAGCTTTGATAGATCCCGCAAATTCTCTTATAGACCCTGCAAACTACTATATCAAGAAATATAATATAATCTATGCTTTTAAATTATAGATAAGAGGTCACGATATTAAGCCTCTCTTCACTCTATCTCTCATCCGATCTATACTATCTCTGCCTATAACGAAAATACGAGAGCTTTGCAACCCATTCCTGAAACCCTTCTGTGTTACCGTCTTCTTTACTACCCAATAGAAGTTTGTATCATTGAANCTCATCCGATCTATACTATCTCTGCCTATAACGAAAATACGAGAGCTTTGCAACCCATTCCTGAAACCCTTCTGTGTTACCGTCTTCTTTACTACCCAATAGAAGTTTGTATCATTGAATTCTAACAATCCACCACTTTAAATTTGATAAATTATCGAATTTTGACAAATCAAAAATAAGAATAAGAAGAGAGCAGAGCGCAGAAAGCAGACGGGAGACGGAGAGAGAGAGGAGAAGAAGAGAAGAAGAAAGGAAGAGAATAAGAAAGAGAAAAAGACAGAGAAAAGATATAATAAGATCTCTCTTCTTTCTTCCTCTTCTATCTTCTCTCAAGAGAGGAGAGAAGGGAGAACGGAGAGAAAGGAGGGAGAAGAGAGAAGAGAGGAGGAAGGAGGGGAAGAGAGAAGCGAAGAAAAATAAGAGAGCAAGAGAAGAGAGAGGAGACAAGAAAGAGAAGAGAGCCTAGGGAAAAAGACCCGGCCGAAAAACAATTTCTGTTTATTTCGCTCCAAATCGAATAGATTTCAAATCTAGCAACCGCAAACTTAAATTCCGCACAGACGTAGATTTGATAGCTCCCGCAAATTCTCTNATTTCGCTCCAAATCGAATAGATTTCAAATCTAGCAACCGCAAACTTAAATTCCGCACAGACGTAGATTTGATAGCTCCCGCAAATTCTCTTGTAGACCCTGCAAACTACTATATCACCAAATATAACATAAATTATTCTTTTAAACTGCAGACAAAAGGTCACGATACTAAGCCTCTCTTCGCTCTATCCCCCATCCGATCTATATTATCTCTGCCTATAAAGAAAATACGAGAGCTTTGCAACCCATTCCTGAAACCCTTCTGTGTTACCGTCTTCTTTACTCCCCAATAGAAGTTTGTATCATTGAACTTTAATAATCCACCACTTCCACCACTTTAACTTTGATAAATTATCGAATTTAGACAAATCAAAAATAAGAATAAGAAGGGAGCAGAGAGCAGAGAGCAGAGGGGAGACGGAGAGAGAGAGGAGAAGAAGAGAAGAAGAGAGGAAGAGAGGAAGAGGAAAGGAAAGAAAAAAGATAGAGAAAGGAGATAATAAGAAGAAAGAAGAGATAAAAAGAACGAAGGAGAAGAGAGAAGACAGAAGAGAGAAGAGAGGAGAGAAGGGAAAATGGAGAGAAAGAAGGGAGAAGAGAAGAGAGAGGAGGGATAAGAGAGAAGGGAAGAAAAAGAAGAGAGAGGAGATAAGAGAGAGAAGAGGAGAGAGAGGAAGAAAGAGATCTTGGGGAAAGAGACCCGACCCATAAATAGATTCTGTACATCTCGCTCCAAATCGAATAGATTTCACATCTAGCAACCGCAGACTTAAACTCCGCTCAGACGTAGATTTGATAGATCCCNAAGAGACCCGACCCATAAATAGATTCTGTACATCTCGCTCCAAATCGAATAGATTTCACATCTAGCAACCGCAGACTTAAACTCCGCTCAGACGTAGATTTGATAGATCCCGCAAATTCCCTTGTAGACCCTGCAAACTACTATATCTCCAAATATATCATAAATTATGCTTTTAAACTGCAGACAAAAGGTCACGATACTAAGCCTCTCTTCGCTCTATCTCCCATCCGATCTATACTATCTCTGCCTATAACGAAAATACGAGAGCTTTGCAACCCATTNTATGCTTTTAAACTGCAGACAAAAGGTCACGATACTAAGCCTCTCTTCGCTCTATCTCCCATCCGATCTATACTATCTCTGCCTATAACGAAAATACGAGAGCTTTGCAACCCATTCCTAAAACCCTTCTGTTATACCGTCTTCTTTACACCCCAATAGAAGTTTATATCATTGAACTTTAATAATCCACCACTTCCACCACTTTAACTTTGATAAATTATCGAATTTAGACAAATCAAAAATAAGAATAAGAAGAGAGCAGAGAGCAGAGCAGAGGGGAGACGGAGAGAGAGAGGAGAAGAAGAGAAGAAGAAAGGAAGAGAATAAGAAAGAGAAAAAGACAGAGAAAAGATATAATAAGAAATAAGAAGAGATAAGAAGAGATAAGAAGAGAGAAGAAAGAAGGAGAAGAGAGGAGAGAAGGGAGAACGGAGAGAAAGGAGGGAGAAGAGAGAAGAGAGGAAGGAGGAGGGATAAGAGAGAAGGGAAGAAAAAGAAGAGAGCAAGAGAAGAGAGAGGAGACAATAGAGAGAAGAGGAGAAAGAGGAAGAAAGGGAACTTGGGGAAAGAGACCCGGCCCATAAATAGATTCTGTACATCTCGCTCCAAATCGAAAAAGATTTCAAATCTAGCAACCGCAGACTTAAACTCCGCTCAGACGTAGATTTGATAGATCCCGCAAATTCTCTTGTAGACCCAGCAAACTACTATATCACCAAATATAACATTAATTATGCTTTTAAACTGCAGACAAAAGGTCACGATACTAAGCCTCTCTTCGCTCTATCTCCCATCCGATCTATACTATCTCTGCCTATAACGAAAATACGAGAGCTTTGCAACCCATTNGCAGACAAAAGGTCACGATACTAAGCCTCTCTTCGCTCTATCTCCCATCCGATCTATACTATCTCTGCCTATAACGAAAATACGAGAGCTTTGCAACCCATTCCTGAAACCCTTCTGTGTTACCGTCTTCTTTTTCCCACCCAATAGAAGTTCGCATCACTGAAGCCTAACAATCCACCACTTTAACCTTGATAAATTGTCGAAATCAGAAAAATTAAAAATAAGACTAAGAAGAGAGAAGAGAGCAGAGGAGAGCAGAGGGGAGACGGAGAGAGAGAGGAGCAGAAGAGAAGAAGAAAGGAAGCGAATAAGAAAGAGAAAAAGATAGAGAAAAGATATAATAAAAAATAAGAAGAGATAAGAAGAGATAAGAAGAGATAAGAAGAGATAAGAAGAGAGAAGAAAGAAGGAGAAGATAGAAGAGAGAAGAGAGGAGAGAAGGGAGAACGGAGAGAAAGGAGGGAGAAGAGAGAAGAGAGGAGGAAGGAGGGGAAGAGAGAAGCGAANAGAGAGAAGAAAGAAGGAGAAGATAGAAGAGAGAAGAGAGGAGAGAAGGGAGAACGGAGAGAAAGGAGGGAGAAGAGAGAAGAGAGGAGGAAGGAGGGGAAGAGAGAAGCGAAGAAAAAGAAGAGAGCAAGAGAAGAGAGAGGAGACAAGAAAGAGAAGAGAGCCTGGGGAAAGAGACCCGACCCATAAATAGATTCTGTACATCTCGCTCCAAATCGAATAGATTTCACATCTAGCAACCGCAGACTTAAACTCCGCACAGACGTAGATTTGACAGACCCCGCAAATTCTCTTGTAGACCCTGTAAACTACTATATCAAGAAATATAACATAAACTATGCTTTTAAATTATAGATAAAGGTCACGATATTAAGCCTCTCTTCACTCTAGCCCCCATCCGATCTATACTATTTCTGCCTACAACGAAAATACTGAAGCTTTGCAACCCATTCCTGAAATCTTTCTGTATTACCGTCTTCTTTACTACTCAATAGAAATTTGTTTCATTGAACTCTAATAATCACCACTTCCACCACTTTAACTTTGATAAATTATCGAATTTAGACAAATCACAAATAAAAATACGCAGAGAGCAGAGAGCAGAGGGGAGACGGAGAGAGAGAGGAGAAGAAGAGAAGCAGAGAGGAAGAGAGGAAGAGAAAAGGAAAGAAAAAAGATAGAGAAAGGAGATAATAAGAAGAAAGACTAGATAAAAAGAAAGACGGAGAAGAGAGAAGACAGAAGAGAGGAGAGAAGGGAAAATGGAGAGAAAGAAGGGAGAAGAGAAGAGAGAGGAGGGATAAGAGAGAAGGGAAGAAAAAGAAGAGAGCAAGAGAAGAGAGAGGAGACAATAGAGAGAAAAAGAGAGAAAAGAAGAAAGAGAACTGGGGGAAAGAGATCCGACCGATAAATAGATTCTGTATATCTCGCTCCAAATCGAAAAGATTTCAACTCTAGCAACAGCAGACTTAAACTCCGCACAGCCGTAGATTTGATAGATCCCGCAAATTCTCTTATAGACCCTGCAAACTACTATATCACCGCAGACTTATCTTTTCCGCATAGACGTAGCTTTGATAGATCCCGCAAATTCTCTTGTAGACCCTGCAAACTACTATATCAAGAAATATAATATAATCTATGCTTTTAAACTGCAGACAAAAGGTCACGATACTAAGCCTCTCTTCACTCTAGCCTCCATCCGATCTATATTATTTCTGCCTACAACGAAATCACTGAAGCATTGCAACCCATTCCTGAAACCCTTCTGTGTTACCGTCTTCTTTACTACCCAATAGAAGTTTGTATCATTGAACTCTAATAATCCACCCCTTCCACCACTTTAACTTTGATAAATTATCGAATTTAGACAAATCAAAAATAAGAATAAGAAGAGCGCAGAGAGCAGAGAGCAGAGGGGAGACGGAGAGAGAGAGGAGAAGAAGAGAAGAAGAGAGGAACAGAGGAAGAGAAAAGGAAAGAAAAAAAATAGAGAAAGGAGATAATAAGAAGAAAGAAAAGATAAAAAGAAAGAAGGAGAAGAGAGAAGACAGAAGAGAGAAGAGAAGAGAGAAGGGAAAATAGAGAGAAAGAAGGGAGGAGAGAGGAGGGATAAGAGAGAAGGGAAGAAAAAGAAGAGAGCAAGAGAAGAGAGAGGAGACAACAGAGAGAAGAAGAGAGAGAGAAGAAGAAAGAGAACTTGGGGAAAGAGACCCGACCCATAAATAGATTCTGTACATCTCGCTCCAAATCGAAAAGATTTCAACTCTAGCAACCGCAGACTTAAACTCCGCTCAGCCGTAGATTTGATAGATCCCGCAAATTCTCTTGTAGACCCTGCAAACTACTATATCTCCAAATATATCATAAATTATGCTTTTAAACTGCAGACAAAAGGTCACGATACTAAGCCTCTCTTCGCTCTATCTCCCATCCGATCTATATTATCTCTGCCTATAAAGAAAATACGAGAGCTTTACAACCCATTCCTGAAACCCTTCTGTGGTACCGTCTTCTTTTCCCACCCAACAGAAGTTCGCATCATTGAAGCCTAACAATCCACCACTTTAACCTTGATAAATTGTCGAAATCAAAAAAATGAAAAAAAAAGAATAAGAAGAGAGAAGAGAGCAGAGGAGAGCAGAGGGGAGACGGAGAGAGAGAGGAGAAAAAGAGAAGAAGAAAGGAAGCGAATAAGAAAGAGAAAAAGACAGAGAAAAGATATAATAAGAAATAAGAACAGATAAGAAGAGATAAGAAGAGAGAAGAAAGAAGGAGAAGAGAGGAGAGAAGGGAGAACGGAGAGAAAAGAGGGAGAAGAGAGAAGAGAGGAGGAAGGAGGAGAAGAGAGAAGGGAAGAAAAAGAAGAGAGCAAGAGAAGAGAGAGGAGACAAGAAAGAGAAGAGAGCCTGGGGATGAGACCCGGTCGAAAAACAATTTCTGTTTATCTCGCTCCAAATCGAATAGATTTCACATCTAGCAACCGCAGACTTAAACTCCGCCCAGACGTAGATTTGATAGATCCCGCAAATTCTCTTGTAGACCCTGCAAACTACTATATTAAGAAATATAACATAAATTATGCTTTTAAACTATAGATAAAGATCACGATATTAAGCCTCTCTTCACTCTAGCCCCCATCCGATCTATACTATTTCTGCCTACAACGAAAATACTGAAGCTTTGCAACCCATTCCTGAAATCTTTCTGTGTTACCGTCTTCTTTACTACCCAATAGAAGTTTGTTTCATTGAACTCTAATAATCCCCTACTTCCACCACTTTAACTTTGATAAATTATCGAATTTTGACAAATCACAAATAAGAATAAGCAGAGAGCAGAGAGCAGAGGGGAGACGGAGAGAGAGAGGAGAAGAAGAGAAGAAGAGAGGAAGAGAGGAAGAGAAAAGGAAAGAAAAAAGATAGAGAAAGGAGATAATAAGAAGAAAGACTAGATACAAAGAAAGAAGGAGAAGAGAGAAGATAGATGAGAGAAGAGAGGAGAGAAGGGAAAATGGAGAGAAAGAAGGGATAAGAGAGAAGGGAAGAAAAAGGAGAGAGCAAGAGAAGAGAGAGGAGACAATAGAGAGAAGAGGAGAGAGAGGAAGAAAGAGAATTTGGGGAAAGAGACCCGACCTATAAATAGATTCTGCTCATCTCGCTCCAAATCGAAAAGATTTCAATTCTAGCAACCGCAGACTTAAACTCCGCACAGACGTAGATTTGATAGATCCCGCAAATTCTCTTGTAGACCCTGCAGACTACTATATCAAGAAATATAATATAATCTATGCTTTTTAAATTATAGATAAAAGGTCACGACATTAAGCCTCTCTTCACTCTATCTCTCATCCGATCTATACTATTTCTGCCTTCAACGAAAACACTGAAGCATTGCAACCCATTCCTGAAACCCTTCTGTGTTACCGTCTTCTTTACTACCCAATAGAAGTTTGTTTCATTGAACTCTAATAATCCACCACTTCCACCACTTTAACTTTGATAAATTATCGAATTTAGACAAATCAAAAATAAGAATAAGAAGAGAGCAGAGAGCAGAGAGCAGAGGGGAGACGGAGAGAGAGAGGAGAAGAAGAGAAGAAGGAAGGAAGAGAATAAGAAAGAGAAAAGACAGAGAAAAGATATAATAGGAAATAAGAAGAGATAAGAAGAGATAAGAAGAGAGAAGAAGAGAGAAGAAAGAAGGAGAAGATAGAAGAGAGAAGAGAGGAGAAAAGGGAGAACGGAGAGAAAGGAGGGAGAAGAGAGGAGGGAGGAGGGAGGAAGGGAAGAGAGAAGGGAAGAAAAAGAAGAGAGCAAGAGAAGAGAGAGAGGAGACAAGAAAGAGAAGGGAGCTCCAAATCGAAAAAACTTCAGTTCTAGCAACCGCAGACGTAAACTCCGCACAGACGTAGATTTGATAGATCCCGCAAATTCTCTTGTAGACCCTGCAAACTACTATATCAAGAAATATAACATAAACTATGCTTTTAAACTATAGATAAAGGTCACGATAATACACCTCTCTTCACTCTAACCTCCTATCCGATCTATACTATTTCTGTCTACAACGAAAACACTGAAGCATTGCAACCCATTCCTGAAACCCTTCTGTGTTTCCGTCTTCTTTACTGCCCAATGGAAGTTTGTATCATTGAACTCTAATAATCCACCACTTCCACCACTTTAACTTTGATAAATTATCGAATTTAGACAAATCAAAACTAAGAATAAGAAGAGAGCAGAGAGCAGAGAACAGAGGGGAGACGGAGAGAGAGAGGAGAAGAAGAGAAGAAGAGAGGAAGAGAAAAGGAAAGAAAAAAGATAGAGAAAGGAGATAATAAGAAGAAAGAAGAGATAAAAAGAAAGAGGGAGAAGAGAGAAGACAGAAGAGAGAAGAGAGGAGAGAAGGGAAAATGGAGAGAAAGAAGGGAGGAGAGAGGAGGGATAAGAGAGAAGGGAAGAAAAAGGAGAGAATAAGATAAGAGAGAGAAGAGCAGAGAGAAGAAGAAAGAGAACTTGGGGAAAGAGACCCGACCCATAAATAGATTCTATACATCTCGCTCCAAATCGAAAAGATTTCAATTCTAGCAACCGCAGACTTAAACTCCGCACAGCCGTAGATTTGATAGATCCCGCAAATTCTCTTGTAGACCCTGCAAACTACTATATCACCAAATATAACATAAATTATTCTTTTAAATTGCAGACAAAAGGTCACGATACTAAGCCTCTCTTCGCTCTATCTCCCATCCGATCTATATTATCTCTGCCTATAACGAAAATACGAGAGCTTTGTAACCCATTCCTGAAACCCTTCTGCGTTACCGTCTTCTTTTTCCCACCCAATAGAAGTTCGCATCATTGAAACCTAACAATCCACCACTTTAACCTTGATAAATTGTCGAAATCAGAAAAATCAAAAATAAGAATAAGAAGAGAGAAGAGAGCAGAGGAAAATAGAGGGGAGACGGAGAGAGAGAGGAGAAGAAGAGAAGAAGAAAAGAAGAGAATATGAAAGAGAAAAAGACAGAGAAAAGATATAATACGAATTAAGAAGAGATAAGAAGAGAGAAGAAAGAAGGAGAAGAAAGAAGGAGAAGAGAGGAGAGAGAAGACAGAAGAGAGAAGAGAGGAGAGAAGGGAGAATGGAGAGGAGGAAGGGAGAAGAGGGAAGAGAGGAGAGAGGAGGGAGGGGAGAGGGGAGAAGGAAGAGGAGGGAGGAGAGAACAGAGGAGGGACAGAAAAGACAGGAGGGAGAGGAGGGAGCAGGGTGGAGAGAAAAGAGGAGAAGAAAAAGATGAGAAAAATCATAAAATAAGAGAGAGACAGAGAGAAAAAGAAAGAGAGAGAAAGAGAGAGGCCCGACCACTACAAAAATTCTATAAATCTTTGTAGCAGAGGTGACTTTTATTTTTCTTATAATCGTAGTGAAATTAGGGTCGCACGCAATTTGGTAAATTCGTACTAATATTAATATTATCCATACGGATAATTCTTCGAATATAGGAAGATGTGTAAAAAAAAACGATAGAAACGACATTTCAATTTTGCACGGGGAGAGAGAGCAAGGAAGAGAGAGATGAGAATGAGGAGAGAGCGGGTGGAAGAGAGGAGAAAGGGAGGAGAATCCGGGGAGAACGGGAAGAAGGGAGAGAGGAGAAGAGAAAAGAAGAAGAGAAGAGAAAATAGAAGAAATAAGATAGAAGAGAGAAAGAGAGAGAGAGAGAAACAGAAAACGAGTTAGGTAGACTCTATATATTTCATCATAAATCGAGATTTTATAGATTCGAATCTCGCACAGATCTAGACTTGATATATATTTTCTCGAAGATATTGCAAATTATTATTTCTAGAAATTATCCGATTGATCTTTCAAAAAATCCCGTATCTCTAATTATAATATAGAATCTATTTTTCATATAAAGCTCACGATTTATTCTTGAATTTCTTTTTATAAATTTATCTTATCTTATCAATCAATAGAAGACCATATTATTGAAATTTAATATTCTTTCATTTTAATCTTAATTTAGATAACAATTCTATATCCGAATCACGCACAGATCCCGCACAAATCATAAGAAATAGTAGCAATGATAGCGACATCAACGATAATAATAAGACCCGCCCCAAGATTGCCTAGTCCTTAAATATTTTCATCGCGATCTCCATCTATCTTCTTTTTCTCTCTATTTTCTTTCCTTCCTCCTTTCTTCCCCTATCCATATATTCAATAATATACAGAATAGGCAACACATACAGACAATACAAATTTCATATAGGAAGACTATAATATGATTAAACGTTGATTCTGAATTCCAAATAGAAGGCTTTATGGGGATCCGATACGTATTAGGACCTAATTTGGAATTCTTAATTGGGAATTGACTCCCTTCCCTCTGGAAGATTATAATTCCTTTGCTTTCCAGAAAATTATAATACGATTAAATACTGAATCTAGAGGATTACTTGAAACTATGGCACTCAGCTCATTAGGAATCCTGCGAGGGATTATTCTTCTTCCTTCTTTCTCCTTCTTTCTCCTTCTCCCTCTTCTCCTCCTCAGACATCATACGATTCATTAATTATATAGTGCGCAACGCGTAGCATGCAATATACAAATACGCGCACTTACTCAACCGAAAACACTTATGTCCAGCGCATCATATAGTATACACATAGATATACCCCATAATTTTTAAATATATAGAATATAATATCACTTTCTCAATATCCAATGCCTATATATAGCCGCATCCCACAAGATGCACCCAGATACCCCCCAACTCTGAAAGATTATAGACATAATACAACGCTGATTCTAGAAGGTTCTATGAGATGCGACACGCGTTCGTATTTAGGACCTCCCGATATTTGGGACCTTCCTCCGGAAGACTATAACGTGATTAGATGCTGAATTTATTGGACTCTGGGGAATTCGACATGAATTTGCGACCCGTCCCTGCGCCCCACTCCAATATGATTAAAAGAGAATCTAGAAGGATCCATGAGATACGATATAGGTTTAGATATGAATATCCACCCATTGCCATACGCATATATACGCGCACAAAAAGCGATATGACAAATAAAACGCCACTATGCCCGTACTTACTCGACCCAGATATACGTAGCTCCCCCATGACCCCTGGAATTCATTTGACATACGGGAGAAATTTAACATATAAGATTATCCGATCTTTAATTGAAACATTTGAATAATGAAACGTTAGAAGATTTCTATAATATACTCGATATATATATATATTAAAATCATAAGAAAAGAAATATTATAGATTGACAATATTTCTTATATCGAAAAATATGAAATAAATATCGATATTATTAGGATGAAACTATTGGATTCGGATTTTGATATGCTTTCTTATGATATACGAATTATTTATTTTCTATCCTGGATAAATACAATTGTGGGGCAATTTCGAAAATCATAAATATATCGATAATATTATTAGATATATAATAATAGATTTATTGGATTAATAGTTTTAAATATAATTTTTCTTTTTTATAAAATCTGATTTCTCTTCTTTATAATCTATTATGATCTTTATAATCTCGTATTTCTGGAATTAGTATTGGACCGGATCACGTCGATTTATATATTCAAGAGAAGAGTTTTATTGATCTATAATATAGGACTGTTCATAGAATTTATATTATTATAGTCTTATAATTTTTTTATTATAAATTGTATTTATTTCAATCCTTACAATTCGTTATAATCATTCTGATCCTATCTTTCTACGAATGGAAAGTAAGAACATCTTATGAATTGAAAAAGGATATAATTAGGAATACATATTTAGGCAAGAGAATTGAAGAACCCGATATCTTATTTTGCTCTGATTCCTGCTATATTTCGAATTCTGACCCGAATTCGTAATATGGGACTACAATCCCTTTCTCATAAATTATGAATTTCTATAATTCCAATTGACTTCTCGAAATATCGATAATGCATATTCAATTCATAATCGATATTTTTGAATAAATCGTTCCGCCTTATAAGAAACATATTCGGAATCATATATGAAATGAATATCATTTCTCAAAGAATCTCTGGCACTAAGTAGGCACGGCACTGATTATTTTCTATTTTAATAACTGAATTTGATCTTTATATTCGATTATGGAGGAAGTTATTTCTTGATCAATTATTTATATATTATAATTATATTAATGCCAAAATTCTTTTTTAAAATTCTTTTTTAAAATTATTATATCGTCTCGGATCGGATTTTGAATTGAATTATTTTATTTTCGGATGAATGAGATATCATGAAAATAAATAAGATCAACAATTCTATAATGAAAATACAGATATCGAATTTAAGATTCACTAAAATCCATAGATTTTATTCAAAAACTTAAATAAGATATTAATTAATATCGTCTCAAACTACATAATTAAATCATAAAGAAAATATATTAGAAAAATATCAGATGATTATTTTTCTTTATAAGTAATAAATAAAATCATAAGAATCATATTAATTGAATATTTTTTCTCAATTAATTGAAATAATATTTTTCAGAATAATTATCAAGTAAATTGAAATTAGATATGGCCATATAGGCCCCCCATCTTTCTCTCTTTCTTTCAGCATCTCTTGCTTGCTTAGGAGGCCTACTTCCGGGCATAGAGGTCGGTCAAGATTCCCGAGTTACATGCCCACCCGCACACTATTTATATAGAGCAGGGGTATGACAAACGAATTTATTTCCCGTTATATGACTAATATCGAAAAGAAAAAGCGGTATATATATTCTCGTAGATAATATATTCTCCCGATAAGTAAAGAGAAATTGCACGGTCTGAAATAAAAGGCTAAATATTCTAAGAATTATCCTCCCAGTCAAAGACGTATCAGGTCTCTGTGTAGTTTATAGAACATCTATAATCATCTACAACAATTAAAGTCTCCCATTCCCTTGTTTGTAAAGAAGAGAGACTAATCAAGCAAAATAGATATGAGATAGACTACGATATTATGCGCAAAAATTTTCGAGTTAGCGTATCTTCTCCGTACACTTAGAGAGAAAACCCTACTCCCTACGGATTAGTAGTGCTTTATAAGCACCGGCATCGGATTTTTTTAAATATTATAAGAATTTTTTTTAAAATATTAGAAATTATAATAATCTTTTTGACCGAAAAGACAAAATTATAAATATAATAAATCATATCAATTAATAGTATATTAAAGGTCTAAAAGCTATTATAATTACGAAACCAGACACGAATTCAACCAAGAATATCGAATGAATTACTTCGCAACTTCCAGGCGAATACGAACCCAGACACGAACGAATACACGAACTAAATACGAACCCAGATCAGAACCGGACAGGAACTCAACAGGAATAACGATTGGCGTTATCTCCATATTATTGCTCTACAAGCATTTATAAGCGCATCGGCCGCTAATTAAAGGAAGATATGATTTCCAAACGCTCGGGTGTTGACAGTATTAGGATAGCAGAGTCCAGCCAGCGACTATCATGTAAAGAGTCCGTCAGCGCGACACGAATTTATTAGAGAAATCTTTTAACTTCAAAACAACCGGAAAAATTGAATGCATAAATGATCATTCTCCATATAGATGTTCGGTTAAATAACTACCTATTCTATATATAAACCTCGCCCGTAAAAATAGCCAAGACCGATTTTCAGAACCTCTCATAGAACCGCCACGAAATACTGGAAACGATCAGAATAAATGCAAGATCCTGAAACAAATGTTCTTTTCTTACTGATAGAAAGATACATTTTTGCTGCAAATACGTATCTATTTTCGATTTACTTTCTATATAGAATAGATTAGTGATATGTTAAACTATTCAAGAACATCTAAACCCATCATATATCTCTTCGAATCCTACATACCGCGTGTACCTCGAACCTAGCATGTAACGAAATTCGCGACTTGTAATTTCGTTTCGAAGAGCCTCGCGAAACAGGACGCTTTTCCCGAGAAAGCTTGAGCACTCGTGAGCCTTGATGTTCCGAAACAAGAAACAAATGATCGAACATCTCGGAAAATGCAATAGAATAGAACCATAACATGTTCAGAAGGCAAGCACTTGTGTACATGTAGCTTTTTACCATTTCTATAAACAAGAGTTCAACCATGAAGCCGAATAGTCGTTCCACTACAACCAACGTATCCCATGGTGCGAGGTTCCGGTCGGGTTGAGTTTCAGACTTGAATGCGGTGTAGTGGTCTTCGATTCCGCCAGTTCTGTCGGGTCACCCAGAACTTGCTTGTTACAACGGGCTGCGCTCGGGTGGCTTGGTCTTGTTCATCACTCGGCCACGTCCTGCCAAAAGAAGATATGTATTCATGAATTCAGATCTTCTGCGCAGACTCAGCTCCCAGCCGAAAAGATGCGGGAAGATCTCTCGAAGCTTAGCCTTGTGGCAACATGGGCTGGATGTGGGACGCAGGATCGACCTGATGCGTCTTGTTGGCCTCGCTGAAGCCTTCGATCAGGGATTTGCCGGGAACGCGATGGATGAAGAATTGGTAGGCCATGTCCCGACCTCTGCCGGAATACGACGGCTCTGACTCTGGCGATGGGAGTTCTTGCCCAACCAGAACACAACATGATCTGATGATTTGTGGTTTCGCAACTTCGGAACAAGATTCTTGCTTCAGGATCATCAGGCCACCAATCATGCCCAAGACCGCCCTCTCCAGAGGTATTATAGCTCGAACGCAGAAGGTCATCGCTCAGCACCTGTTCGGATATGGAAAATGCAACAAGACGAAACAAGGAGCATCCTTTCACTGCTTCCATTCTCATTCCGCCGTCTGTGAACTGATGCGCCAGAGTCCCGGTAATGGACTAACTACAAGTCAACTACTAGTATTAACTAACCTCGTGGAATCTGCCGCCTTGTATGCCTGGGCCACCCTTTTGAACATGGTCTCCTCAGCTCGGTCCCCAGCTGATCGCTCCAAGCTGAGTAAGCAGAACTGGCAGTGGCTCGCGGGCGTGTCAAATCATGCTTCCGGGTTGTAAAAGGATGTTCAAAACCGACATAGCTATGTTGGAAGCTCAAGCTATCGATTGGCTGATGTGCCAGAGTACGGCGAAGTCTTGCTCCTCCGGATTCTTGTCTGGATGCCATCGCAAGGCTGCCCGCAAGTATGCCTTCCAAGTCAATGACATGGGTGTCCACACCCAATTCTGGCGCGACTGCTCACAAACTGAAAACCCGAAGAGCCAGCTGCTAAGTCAGAAATCTTTCCGTTTCATGCCCAAATGCTTTCAACCAGGAGATCCCTGTCGGGGCGGTGCAAGCTCGCAAAGGCGTGGGTACTGCATTATGCATTTCCAATTGGGTGATGATGCAGGGGCACGCCTCAATCAAACTACTCCGAAAGCCTTCTCCTGTCAGGATCTAGGTGCCCGCCAGATTGTCATGGTGTGCTTCCCGATGTTGACGAAATCGGGAAGGTTCGACAAATGAAGTCGAAAACTCCCTCTGCAAGGCTTGGACTCTGTCTTGCACAGGACCTTCCCCAAAGACACTTAGGATCCTTCACCTCCCCGCAATTGGGACCTTAGGGAGTCCCCAATTTAAGAATTCAGCAAGACCTCTTTGGGAGCTTGAAAACGCTGTTGTTCCAAACTGCACAGCTCTAAACATGTGCTTCAGATCTTGCCTGCGGTTTGGATTCAACTCATCTCATGGTCGGGTTACTACTGCCATCTAATGCCCAAAGTTGCTCAAGTCTGTTGCCAAGCTGCCTTGCGAATCTCTTCGATGCTTGCATCCTGCAGGGACAGCATCCTGCTTGACCAGCAGTGGTACAAAGCAAACAATGCATTTGCATCACCATCTGACCGAAACTAGGCTTCAGATGGTTTTCGGCTAAGATTAGTCTTGCCATGTTTGGCGGCCGGAGAGCTGATACAAAAAGATCGCACCTTCTCAAGATACTGCTCCTCACCAGCGGATGTTCGCTGAACGCACCCTTGCAAAAGAGCTCCTTGCTGATCTCTAGGACAGTGTAGAAATCGAGATGCTTCCCCATGGCTGCAAGGAAGCATGCGTGCCCTTCTGACAAGCAGGCACCCCTGCTGAGGTTGGCGGGTACATGGCTCCTTCCCCAGCGAAGATGCATACCAATACCTACACACCCACCTGCGATATGTTCGCCAACATTAGTCTTAGACATTTGCTCCTTGTAAGCTCAATTGTGTGAACACCCCTTGAAAAAGACCCATGAGGCTTCGCTGATGCAAGGTTGAAAAAAGAACCGTTAGCTACCATGAACAGATATGGGCAAGCTACGGAAGCGATTTCTCAACCTGTCAGCAAGGCCGCAGCAAGAGCAACAATCACAACATGCCACGGAACGACTGACAACACGCCAAAACACCGGTGCTGTACCAAACGATGCTTCCTCGCTCGAAAGGTGTCCATGCTCAGAAGCGATGCCCAGATCATCAAGGTCCGCCTGATGGCTTCTGCCGGTGTGTGATGATCATCTTGAGTCCGATGAGAGGCCTTTTGCCCCACACGGTGTTGCCTGTCAGGGCGACGTTAATGAATGGCCCGATGTTAAAGCCTTGGAATGTGTTAGTGTGCTGGCACATCACTTCCGACCATGAGCACTGCTACCGGAAATGAACCGCTCGCCCCAACCTTGGCGCTCCAGATCGAGCGGGCCCATGGTGAAGCGGTTGACACCATGAAAGGTGCTAAGCTCCGTCGTGCTGATCTTAGAAGAATAGAGCGCATCATAGGGCGGCGCAAGGCTGAAACTGAAACTGCGGAGTAGATGCAGCCTGTAGGATGGGGAAACAGCTGGCTCATCAAGCGGTATCAGGCCATTAAGAAACAAAGAAACTTGTTCATGCAGACCAGGCTGCATGATGACTCGCATTTCCATTTGCGCAAAGTTTCGTCCCAAACAGCTGCGAGGCGCGTGTGCAAAGGGCGAAAAGCGCCGCGATTGAGGGTTCACAGCAGCCATCGGGCAGCCCACGTGAGCCAGTTCAGAAGCCTCGAAGTTTCGATATGGGTTGAAGTCCTCTACATCCTGACCCCAAATCTCCGGATTCCTGTGTCTCGACCAATTCACAATGTTGACCAGTGTTCCTTTGGGCAGATACACCTCCCCTCCATCTGCACCTTTCACAGTATCTCCAAACTGAAGTCGGCGAAACGTTCCATTGGCAACAGCCGGCCAAAGGCGCAATGTTTCAGTAATGCACCTATCCAAGAGTGGAAGTCGACTGAGGTCTTGGTAATTCGGGTCTCGTCCATCCAACCCTTTGAAGAAGTCGTCAACTTCAGACTGCACGGAACTCTGAATGTGTGGGTTGCGAGCAAGTTCAAACAAGAGCCAGGTCATAGTGTGTCCGGTCGTGTCATGTCCTGCAAATAGGATCAGCAGCAAGTTGCCATATAAGCTCGCAGGTGAGAGCTCAGCTGTGCGCAAAACTTTCGACAGAGGGCCTTTCACTGGACACCCTGAGCTCGGAACTGTCAGGTCTTG
Organism: Symbiodinium sp. clade A Y106; assembly: GCA_003297005.1. Taxonomy (NCBI): domain Eukaryota; class Dinophyceae; order Suessiales; family Symbiodiniaceae; genus Symbiodinium; species Symbiodinium sp. clade A. The sequence goes on along the minus strand of BGNK01000545.1, from coordinate 113,334 downwards.
CTTCTCGAGGCTTGCTAATATCTTGGACATGGCGTCTGCAAGCGCGTTCTTCTTGTTGCTGCCTGGGTTTCCGTGAAATGCGGAACGCATTTCAGCATTCACGCTGTTCATGAGATCCTCTGGCAAACCGAGCAAAGCCAGCTGCAACTGGGCTTGCGCCTCGTGCAGTAAGAAATCGCTCATGTCTACTGGCGTGCCGCCGGTGGCCGCGGCCATCAGTCTTTCAGCACAGCTGGCAGCTCGAGCGAAGGACACTGGCATGATCTGAGCCAAGGAAGACAGAGGCAAGAATGCTTCCGTCAAGTGCTTCCGTTGAGCACTCCATTCCGTGTTGTCTGTTGTGGATATCACGCTCGACATCAATGCAGCCTCAAACTGTCCGTCCTTCTGCACATGTATCCGTGAAAGTCTGGCAGCATCGTCCGGGTCAGCTACGATGACTCGGGTGTCGACACGCGTGACGATCTGGCTGCCCGACCCTCGGTTTACCACCTGTGGCACGGCCAAGTTGCTGCTGAGGCCACGTTTGCCAAACTTCTGCTGCCAGGCCGCAATTTGCTGCACGTTGCTGCCCCCTGCAAAAGCTATCTGCACTTCCTGCAGCAGTCCAACCTTCTCTGAGATGCTCTGGGCTTCATCCCATGGCCCGGGCAAGACTTTGGTCAATTCCAGGCCGCCTGAGTAGAACAGATCTGGTTCCGTGTCATTTAACACTCATTTAACGGTTGCCCTCTTAGATGTGCCAGTTGTCTTACGGATGGGCGCCCGGGCAATCCCGCAAACGCACTAGAGTCATCAGCACCGTGAGGGGCGGCACCATGAGGCCGGGCACAGTCAACCGGGCAGCTCAGAGCGGAGAAGCAACACCGAACCACATAGTGCACTGCAAGCATGCATCAATAGCAGGATTAACAGATATCACGTGCAACACAGCTCGCAATGTTCAGGCATAACGCTTTGACGACAGTGTTCGTTGAACTTGTGCAGGCTGACGACCAACAGCAACAGAAAGCCCACACTTCAAACCCCACATGTCAGTAAGGGCCAAGTAACCTTCTTCTTCGGAAGCGTGCAGCAGCGGTACCAGGTCTCTCTTTGCGTTGACCAGAAAAATGTGATTGGTAGCCTGCATGAAATCATAGTACGTGCTGTCTGGCATCTTTCCGCCGGCTCTCAGCTCGTCCATATCCGCTGTGTACTTTCCCGCATCTTCGAGAGCTGCTGAGACGAGCTCTGCAAGAGATTTCGACTCGCTCTCGCTTGCCGCTGGCTCTGGGCAGAGCTGTCGCGAGATCACGCGGACACGTCGAGCCATGGCTAGGCCTAGGCAAGAAGAAAGACTTTGTCGTGTGAGAGGGAGGAGTTGTTGCCAGTTCCACGTAAGGGTTGCGTTCGACGAGAGTCTCGGAAAGAGACACTTTGCTTCACCCATTGAGCCAGGCACTGTCGAGTGTCATCTTCAACCATGCGCCATGAAGAATTTGTTCGAAAGTTTCAGTGAATAACACTACACCGTGATTGCGAAATGAAGGGGGCAAACTCAGACAACATCATGCCACCGTCCCGTTACTTCCAGGAGTTGGCAGAAAGGCTAAATGTCAAGTGAATCCAGCTCACCTTCCACGCTCTGGGTCAGGTTCCTCGTGGCATGCTTTTTTCGGGACGGACTGCTACAGCTGAAAGTGTGTCTAAGATACGACGAGCATGTGAGTCTGAAAGCTTGGGCACCCAACTCCAATTCAACGTTGACAGACTGACCGCTTCCGGGAGATTGCCCATGCATAAAACATGGTGTGAGACTCTGCCTGTGCGGAACAGCGTATCACTGGCGTGCACCATCACCAGCTGGGAGCGGGCGCCGTGGGCAGTTAAACCATCTGCCTTGGGTCGCGAAGTCTGCGCGAAGTGAAGAATCAGACTCACCTGCCACGTGGTTTGCCTTGACAGCTCCAGCAACCGTGCAGTTCAGGGGCCGGTCGCCTAAGGTTCTCGCCCTGCACTGCTAGTGGCCGTCCGTGGAGGTGCCATGCTTCAGGTACCAGGAAACCTGGCAACTGTAGGATTTTCAGGATGCAGGTCTCACGGCAGAAAGCGCAGTGCACCGCGGCTTCGGAGGTACCCAGCAGGGGCACCTTGCAACGACTGCTCGAGGAAAGGGTTCACCATGGGCGTCCTACGAGCAGCCTACGAGTAACAAACGTATATCCCCAGAGGCAGAACCACCCTTGAGACACTGGATGCTCAGGTTCCGTCGTCAGAGAATGTCTTTGGCTTGGCCCGTGTTCGGGTCATAAAGTTGGCCCTTGGTGACGCTGGGAACACGACTTGATTTGACATGTGTTCATGCACTAGCAACCAGATTCTTGATTTACTGACATTGTGTGCATGCTTCGGAAAGCAAGCTTCAAAGCAGGTGCACACGGCGGATCTCTTAGTCTGTTCTCTTAGGTCAGGGCCTGCGCATCCGCTCCTGCACTCGACGCAAGACAAGGTGCTAGGCCCTCCCCTTGCAACATGGTTCTCAATCAGGTGAGCGCGTCTTGCTTCCCAGGGCCTGGTGCGAGAGAGCTCTGAAGTTGGCCCATAGCAGGATACGGGTGCGTGGGCTCAAGACATGTTGAGAGGTCCTCACGGCTTGTCATGCTTCCTTGAAACTCGCCCTCCAAGTAGTCACACGAACACTTGGTCCGGGCTTGCGAATCAAATTCCTTCACCGCTGGCCTTGTGACTTCAGCTCGGATGGTCAAAGTGGAACCCTGCGGCTGTTGGCTGTTGGCCTAATATGGTGAAATGTGCCTTCCCTGGTGGGAACAACAGGGAACGATCCAAGAACCAGCTACTGAATAGGTGGAGTCAACAAAGACCAGCAGCCCTGAAAGCTCCCGGATTTGGGTAGACAAACGGAGGCGTGTATGCGCCTTCATGAATGCAAGCGTTGCAAACCCTCCGCGTGGCTTCCTCGTTCAACCGCCTTTTCAGCATCCCATCCGTCTCCCGCTCGAGCTCCTGGCAAGTGAGCGACAGAAACGCTGCCGAGTATTCTTGCACCGTGCCGACCGTGACGTCGTCCTCTTGTCGGATGCTCTTGTCCTTGCAGTTGCTCGTGATTTGAAGCTGCACTGGTCCGATACCAGCGGGCGACAGCCAACACGCCAACATGCTCACACGAGGAGTTGCAAGCTTTACCCCGCCTGCTCTAACACTTGTTGCACTTTCTCCTTAAAGGAGTCGTGCTTTGGGCCTGCAGCGGCACCAACTGCAGATAAGTCAGATAAGAAGTAGCTTCATTTGGGGCAGAGATGGGCAAAGCAGCGCGACAGTAACACTGAAGTTCGCTGCATTTTCACGAGTACCTTACCTGATTACCTTCTATTCTGCAGCGCAGAAAGTGCTCCCAGCCTAATAGCCTTGAGCTCTCACCCGATCGAATCACGGACTCGAAGGTTCTCGGCCTTGGCATTTGTAAGCTGTTGACACCTCCGACGAAAAAGAAGAGGCACACACGTCATACAGAGCCGTGGTGATGGGATTCACGAAGAACAACAACCAGCAGCAGTGGCAAAGGTGGGCTACTGAGAATCGGGCGCACGAGGCGTGACGCGCCTGTGCAACTACAGAAGCTGTGGTCTACTGGCGATTCAGTAGAATCTTTGAGACAAGCTTCCATGGTTTTCGTGCAAGCCCTGACGTTCTTGCAACAATATCGGGTACCTAGAAAAGTAACCACCACATGGCATCGGAAATTTCGGAATGTCAATTCGACTGAAAGCACTTAAGCAACAGTCTTTGTGCAGCATTGTACCAACGGTCTTCGGGTAAAACGTCAATGCATGCACAACTAGGACCGATAACCTTGTGCAGGAAAACCCGCAGAGTCCATGCATGCATGTGCCCTGACCTGTACTGGCACGCATGGACCAAACCAGTCGTAGGTTTGTGCAATATGGGCAATTCAATCCAAACCTACACGAAACATCAGTTTGCGGATAACGGCTTTGCGGCACGTTTCTTTCTCAAAGAATACTGAGGCACTGACCAACGTGGCCCGCCAACAGGCCTGCTAGTTTTCTACGTTGCCATTAGCCTACTCTTCTTTTGTTGGTAGCTGCCCGGGCTTGGCTGCCTCCGCCCAGAAAAAAACCTGGGCGACACTTGGCTTCTGGCCGGGTTCCTGGCCCTGCGCTCCTGCTCGCAGCTCTCTCTCACACCCCCGCGTGTCCCCTGCATTATGGCCCTGAGGGAATGCTCTTGCCGAGATCGAGAAATCCCCAATCCTCGATTAGACAGTCTTTTGTACCTCCCTTTCTTGTGAGGAGCTTGAGCTGTCGGCGCAAGCAAGTATAAGTACGGTCAGCAAATGCGTCGCAGTGCGCTGGCTTTAACATCTTCAAACAGACAGGCTACATCAGGCCACCACTCTCCGCGCAAGCTGTTCAAATTAAACTGTATACACATGGATACACATGCATCGATTTGCAACGAGAGAAGCGTGGCAGTGTGGCAGCTGTGCCCATATATAAGCGACCACGCAGTGTTCGGGCAAGCAACGTTGACTGCGCAACGTGACGCTCGCATCTTCAACTTTGTATTATTTAGCTGTACTAAAGTTTATCCAGCAACAGATGAACTTTGCTCGCATGTTGCGAATCCTGGGGCGCTTTGGCTGTGTGCTAAGTTCTCCACCAGCAACCGCTCCTGAGAGGATGCCAAGCATGGCATGAAGGACTGAAAGTTGGGCTGAGAGTCTTCAAGCTAGGACCAGGAGCTCTGAGCTCACGGCTTGCAGCAAACCCTTCCTCCAGTCCTGCCACTGGCTGACTCTGTGACTGTTTTCCGCCAGTATCAGATGCTACAACGCTGCCGTTTCCAGGTTTCGAGTTCCTAGTTCCTACTATCTGCCAAGGCTTGTCTTCTGCCAAGTTCTCAACCCAGAGACTCTCCCTCTCACTTGGGCCTGTAAGTCTGCCAAACGGAAACCTTTGGTTCTGCGCCGACATCTTCCTTGCATGGCGCAGGCACGTATCTCGACAGTGTATCTTCCGAACAACATCTAAGTTCTTCGGAGCTGCGCCATGCAATTCGATCCCTACATAATGACTTCATGCATGCTTCGCTGCTCTGCTCGTGCGAGCTTCGCCACTCAGAGCTCGGCTGAAGGCTTGGAAGCACGCTACTGGCGCCGTATAAACTAGCTTCTTCTGGCGGCGGCAGGGTAACACTGACACTTCAGGTAGGTGTGATTGTGAGTGGACTCTGGGCAGTCTGTACTCTAGAGATCCGTTTCTGTTCGTGAGCTTGCTTCGAAAAGCATCCACGCTGCTTGACTGGAAAACACAATGGCTTGAAGCGAATTGGACGACACACTGGTCCTGATTCTGTGGTATTTGCTGCAGCTCTGGTTCGGGATGCTCGGGCATGCTGCTGGTGAGCTACACAGCTGCAGGTTGCCGCGGTCAAGGTCTTGGCTGCAATGTGTGAACCCCCGTAGCACAGAACGAAAAGACCACGAGTCTTGCAATACGATCCAGACCATCTTGTGCTGAGGGATCCCAAGGAGATGACAGGACAGTCATCTGACACTGGTACGAGAATGATCGCGTATTGTCGCGTCATGCATGGCATCACTGCGAGAACCCACGCATACCTGGTGTAAGTTACAAATTGATCACATCAATTTTCGCAGACTGGCCGGACCCACTACAAGCCTAAACTTAAGTCGTTAAAGGCGCTTTCCGGCACGCCGGCAGTAAGTTGAAGCTGTACAGCTGGAGTCTGCAAGCATGAAATCGGTGACCCAAGTCGAAACGAGTGACCCAAGTCGTCGCAAGATTAACGGGCCCATGGTGCCCAAGCTGCCTTTGGCGAGCTGGGCGCCGTTGTCAAACAATTTGCTGATTTTTGTACAGGGTGCGCCTAGAGGAAAGCATGAGAGCGCGATCGCTAGCATATCGTCGCGACTGTCACAAGATCCCTGCGTCACACGGTGCTCCTCCTCGCAACTTGTCGGCCACCTGCTTGCGGTGCATGCAGGAACCGCCATTTCTTCAAGATGTTCATCAAACAAACCGTTGGTCGTCGGTGAAATCATCTTCAGTTACAGAAGGAAGCGCGACAGATCATGGTGGAGAGTGAGTGCAGATGTTTGTTTCCTCGAATGGTTTCTCACAGTGCACTACCAGTACCTGCAAATCAGTAACAGCATGTGTCTGTGTGGGACTCAGCCTCGACCGTCACCACCTCTAGAGCATGCTGGTCTCGGAATCGGCGGCATAACTGACTAGAGTGCTGCATCGTGATGCCGAGCAGCACACTTAACACTATCTGCCAATGTCTGGATGGCGTAGGCGTAGTCGATATTGAACAACTCTCGCCTTCGGCTACCTCCGCAGCGCGCTGTGCAAAGCGGTCGTGTGCGATCTTTCCGGTCAGAGCCTCGGACACGTGACTTGACTCCAACGAGCATGTGTCGGCTCTGCGACGGATATCGATTCGGCTTGAGTGGCTTGGCTCAACCATGGAATGCAAAAGGTCCCCAACGGGCACAAGTTGTGCTGCTCTTTGTTTCGTTGCACGGTTGTGACAGCGCCTTAACTGGATCACGCAGAAGTGGGGCAGTAGTGCTAGTAGCGCAACTCTCGTTTATCTTGCACTGACAGCTGATGCCTCAGCAGCAGCAAGATATCCCATTCTTGTACAACCGAAAACCTCGCTGAGTGGGAGGCAGTGAGACTGGCCGTCCCTGCAGCGACAGCGACGCTGCCGAGTATGGGGAGGCCGGCCCTGGGCATACATGTCAGCCCAAAGTACTCAAAAGCTCCAGCGTGCAAGGCACCTATCGCGTCACAAAACCCATGATCACGGACATACCTCCCTGTTTTGGCCTTGCCAGCCAGTTGGGGTCGTACTTGTTCCTCACTAATATTTGGAATCTTCAGGTAGTGACAGCAGCCTTGGTTAAGCCGTGCGCTGTAATGAATCTCAGCACAAATTTCACAAGCACGCAAATCTTGCTATTGTGAACATCTGCGGGGGAAGTGTTGCTGCTAAGCCGCACTGCTGCTGTCCGTGACTTGCTGCGCTGAGCAGCGTTTGAGTTTCCGTCTGAATAAAGCATTAGCAAGACAACCGGTCCGAACGTAAAGTTGGTGATGCAACGTCCACCCAAACAGCACCGGTCTGCACACGAGCTCCCCAGTAGTGGGGCAGGAATGCAGTGGGACTATACATCGTGAATCCTGCAACATTTTGAAACAGCAAGTGTTTTCCAGTTCTCGTGTGGACTTGAATGCTGCTGTAACGGCGTGCGTTGATCGACAAGCTTCGGATGTGCTGGCAACGTCGTCACAACCGAGTGCCAGGCAAAGCGCCGGCAGTCGCCTACCATGGGAGCACTGCTTGCTGCTGCACATGGTGGTTTTTGGAAGGAGCTTTCAGCTATCAACAGCATGGTGCCTAGAAATGGCGCCGTGCGCTTGTGGGCGCGTGTTCCATTGCAAGTGTGTGACGAAAATTGCAAGTTGTTCGACAGCAACTTGCTGCGTGCGTCTAGGGATCCTCTGCATGAGCTATGCTGAGCAAAGGGCTCCAGCAATGCCCACCACTAGCGTTGTGCGCTGAACCTGACGCAGCTCATCTTGCAACCAAACGGGTAGGACCACGCATCAAACTGTAAAATGCTCACATTCTCAAGTCTGCTCAGAGTCTCTGAGGTTTCATGGTCTACCCGGCACCCCACGAGTTTGGGATAGCTGAGCTCAGAACGCGCGACCGAGATTTGCCTGCAATGACATTTACTGCCCAACTCTGGACAGCTGACAAGCTCACGGCACAAGGCCAAACTAGACCCGCAAACTAAACGCCAAGTCGCTGCTGATCTGCAACAAGACGCACACGTCCTGCCTATCGCAACGTCTTTAAGGGTCTCTACCACATCCTGTGAGTCCTGGAGCAGCAAGCATCGTAGCACGTACAAGTTGCGAATGTCCAAACTCGCTGATCACGCTTACATGGGGATGCTTAAAAAGATGTGCAGGTCGTGAGCGACCTTTCCAGTTGTTCCAGGATTCCAGGCTCAAAGCAGAGCGTCTGTTCCAACTGTGCCCGAACTGGGCTTGCATCCGTCCTCCACTGTCTGCTGAACGCGTTCCTCGACCACCTCCGCAAATAAAGCCACAACCGACTACGCATCCGAGCTGCATGCAGTTCGAGCGGGGGAGTGATCTCAACGCTGCAGGGCTTGGCAGCTACCCAAGGTCTTGCAACTCGTTCCGTCTGGGTAGCCACGCATCGAACGTCTCTGTGTGGATCATCGAAGCCATCTGAGCTAAGGCCAGCTGCCACAGCTCGGTGCTCATCCCTAGTTGCTGAGTTCATAAGCCCCAAAAAGTGTACACTTTCAGTTTGAAAGTGGGTAGTATTATCCCAAAAAGTGTAAAGTGTATCCACTCAGCTACTAAGCATCGGTGCTCAGCGGCTCAGCCAGCAGTGCAACCAAGCTACTTGGTCGGTGGCTTGCGACAGGGCGCTTGCGTCCCGAGACAGGCGCTGGAGGGCATTTGCCTGATCGTCGCACAAAAATGTCTGAACTGCCCTCGCCCAACGACATGAAAAGGCTCGCCACGAAGCTGAGCTGACACACTTCTATCCGCACCGCACGGCGAGGGCTATTGAAGGAATCGGTAGCCTCAACCAAAAAACGCCAGCCAGGAGGCCGGTTCAGGACATTTGGTTAGATTGACTTTGGATTTAGTTTCCCGCATGCGTGTTTGTGTGTGCGTGTGTGAGGTTGTGCGATCTCGAACACAGTGACACAGGGTCATCTCTGCAAACAGCAGGTCTTGATCGAAGGTGTGCAGCTCTGACCGGTGCACAGGATCTTTGCCGACACAACTCATCAAGGACCCAGCATCCCATTCTCGGAGCTGACCGACGGTGTCGACCTCCATCATCCACCATGGAAGCCACAGTTCAACGAACAGGTGCGAAACTTTACGTTCTCACACTCGCATCAGCTTATTCTCCCCTTGCATTGTCTTGTCAGGACCCACAGGATGGACCAGCCATGCTTAGATCCTTCACGGATCACAGCACACCACTGTCCCATACTCAGGGTCATCAGCTTCATTAGTGCACTGGTGGCAGAATGAAAGTCGGAGGAGCATCAAGTCTTGCACCTACTAGCCTAATTACCAGGGGGAGGCAACCTCAGCGTGTGCCAGGCGTGGGATAGTAACTGTGGGCCCTTTGGGCATTCGATGTTAGCTGTTGCAGCTCACTGCTGGCCTGAATTCGAGACCAGGGCCAAGCTGCTTAATGCAATGCGGGGCCATTCACCCGATGAGCACAGGCAAAAGATGAGTCGCCGCGAGTCCAAGCACGGCGGAAGAGACAGTGCCGGCAATGGCCGAGCTCGGCAGCTTCCCGACGTCGTCTTCATCATCGTCGCCTGCATCCTCTGTGGTCGTGGTGTTGCCATCTGTAGCTGTCGTCGTGGTCGTGGTCGTGGCGGTCGTGGTGGTCGTCCTGTCCGTTGTCGTCATGGTGGTCGCGGTCGGGACAGGGACGAGAATGGTCGACTTGCCAGTAACCTGCACCTTGCCGGGAACGAACCCTGAAGGAAATCCGTGGGTGGCCGCACCGCCATGACGATTGGCCAAAACAAGGTCGTGTCGTGGACGGTGAACAATGCACCACGGCTGGTTTCCGTTTCGATTCAAGAACCTCTCCACCGACTCGCCCCCGCAGGTCACTGCAATTTGAAGCTTCTGGCTGGCCGCTGTTTGCAATGCGAAAGTATCCATCCCGAGGTCTCCCTCAATTGTCCAGCTCTTTTCGCAAACATCAAAACTGCGGATGGCACTGAAGCGGTGGCCGACAGGGTGTCCGTTCTTGTCGTGCGTGTAGTATATGCCACCGAAATTCAACATCAACCTGCCACCATTGGCGGTGGCCATCCCACTCGCATCACGAGGCGAATTGCAAGGATCCGCTGGCGTGAAGGAACCGTTGTGGTAGATGTACCATTCTCCTGGATCCTCCATGGATAATTCAGACAGCTCCTCTGCTGTCCATCCGTCTTCTGGCAGATCGTGAGCCAGCATTTCTGGACGCTGGCTGCCATACGGAACTATGCGGTAGTTGAGGATGATTACAGAGCGATTCTGCTTCTGCTCACCACAGACCCCAGCTGGAGTTACCACGATGCTAGCATGATCCATGCCGTATGGCATCTTACCAAAAGGGAACCAGAATCGTTCCCGCAGGCGGTCGTAACATGTAGCATATGGCTGGAAGATGCCTGAATTGTGGTGGCCATCCGTTCCACCGAAGCTGCAAATCATGGGCGGCTCATCCGGAATTATCTCTAGAGCCTCCGCAGTACAGGCTCCGCCGGCAAAGGGCAGCTTTGGGCCCGTTCGCAGTTCGAGGGTCTCCAAGTCCAAGATTCGCATATACTTGATGGAATACTCCCGGTTGACCTGGTCGCCTCATCCAGGGCTTCAACGAATTTCAAGGACTGGACTCAGGGCTGTTTGAGTCAGAGCTTGTCCAGTAAGTCTCCTATGAGGTTTTGAGCTGATGGGGGCGTAGTTGTGGGGACCTCGCCTCGAAAGCCACACGGGAGCCACACCTCCTTGCCAGCACCGCCCAGCTTGTCAACAAGCACTGTGTAAACATGGTTCAAGTTGTCAAGGGGATCACCTTCTGGGTCTGAGGCACGGGTCCGCTTCGACCACTGTTGACCAGTGGAAAGGTCCATGACTTGAATGAATCGACTCCATCGCCCAAGGACAGTCACTAAAAAATGCTGTTCCTCCACCTCCAGCAAGATGCTGTCGTGATTCCTCACGGACGTCGTGAGTTTGTGCGGCAGGATCCATGTAGACTGGTTCTGCTCGACCTCATGCAACTCGGCGAGCGACTCGGACTGGAGCTGCTTATGTCCGTGCCACGCGGACCAGTCGGGGTAAGGATAGCTGTGCCGAGCAGTGAGGTAAAACGGTGGAGCTGCGTCCACTGCCCCAGCCGAGAGCGCTCTCAGAGATGACACGGGCTCAGGCTGCTCACGATCCGAGCGAACGGGGGCACTCGAGGAGGCTGCGAGCAAGCATTGCCAGCCGACTCCCAATAGCACAGAGCACGCAATCGCGCGGAAGTCGTTGGCCACTGGGATCAGGTGCATGGCAGTCCCAGATCTTGCCAGACACTCATGAAACTGACCCCAGAACTGGTAGAATCCCACGCTGAATTCTGTGCCCGAAACATGCATGCAATCGTAGAATCGTGAAAGACGCATGGGCAAAGATCCCGGATTTGAACATCGTGCAAGTACATTGCTGTCTGTTCTTCTTGCAGAAATTCTACTGGCACATGCCTCCTCTCGCTGCGGAACCACATAACCGAAGGATGGCATGCCAAAGACTCTCAATGCATTCACACGGTGATCACGGTGTCTGGTCGCCCATTTCAGCACCAAGTATCGACTTATCGCATGTCTCCTACCTGGAGCACGAAGGGCTCTTGTGCTGGCCTCGATATTGGAAACAGAGCTCTGCACACTCTAGAGCCCAGAGTAGTCTGCCAGAAGCAGTGGCACAGGCCACATGAAAGGCTCCAAGAGACTAAGTTTCCGACTGGGAATTCCTTCAAGGACATGGGCTCGAATTGAAGAACCCAACATGGAAGAACTGCTCTGTCTATATTCAAACGATTTCGAGAGCTGCTTTGGTTCTCTCTTGCCAAGGTCTCCTGCCTGCGTGACAGGAAGCTAGACCTCAGCTGCCAGTTTGAATGCCATGGAGTGCTTCTTCAAGCACCCTTGGATGCGCCAGAATGCCCATTTCGCTGAGGGTCGCGCAGGTATCGCCTGATGCCCAGGCCGGTAGTAGTGCTTTGACGCATGGCTTGGTTCGCTTTCGCGGGGTCCTGCGCAGGAGCCACGCCTGCCCCATCGGCTCAAGCCTGCGAAGCGTTGCATCGAGTCCCAGCCTCCTCGCTTCCGATACTTCCACGGCGGCTAACCGCCGGACTCTCGTTCGGACTCGCCGCGGGACTCCAGCCAGGGCTCGGCGCCGCACTGCCTTCGGGATCCTTCCTCCTGACACAGAGCACTTTCGCCTCACGCCTCATCCTGCTGGAGGAACACGGAGGCTCGTGCCTGGCCTGGACTGCTTGCAGAAGCCTTAGCTTCGGCACAGAAGTCGAATCAGCCTCTCCCTGACAAAGTCTGAGGCCGAAGCGATCCATCACTTCGCAAACCTCCCGGAGACTGCCGGCGAGTGCCCTGCCGTTTTGGCAAACATGGACACTTCGTCGCCAACACAAGAAGCGCCGCACTGTCCTCTGCGGGTCGTCCTTGGGAACCAGGAGCTGGCCTGAGATCGTTTGGGGCCAGCTGCGAGCAACTACTTTGGCTTGAACATGCTTGAACCGCACAGAGCTGGCGAATGCTGCAGTCTTATGACTCCATGACCCTACGCACATCCGAGGATGGCTTTTCAGCCTTGCCGGGGCGCAAGCTGCTGAGCTCGATCCGAAGCTGAGTCGCCTCGGCCTGGTTTACGTCCCGTCGGCACGGAACGACGGGCTGCAGCAACCCAATTCCCTTCAAAGCACCTTCTTTTCCTTCTTCCGCAAGCCTCAGACACAATGCAGCGGGCTGGCAGGGCCGTCTATAATATGTAAAGACAACTCGCGCTCTCGCAAATTGAGGCACTCACCTGCAACCTCGGGAGCGTTGTGCACCAGTGCCTGCTGTCTGGTCGAATTCAGGCGAAGCGGGGTCCCGAAAATCTCCGCCGTCCACACGGCTGACCCGTAGGCCCATGCTGAAATCTGCAGCTTGCATCTAACAGCAGCCGTCCAAGCTGTCCCTCCAAATGTTGCGGATGCCACGATTGCCAACCGATTTGTCAACCAATTTCGGGGCATCTCCTGTGCTTGCCGAAGGTTATTGGGGATTGCCGGCTGCATGAGCAACTGCCCGTGGCTGCACCCCTTCGCCCGGTGTTTACTCGCGGAAAGTACTCAGACGAAGATAAGAAAGACGCTGCCGTTTGCAATGATAGGCTCATTGCACACCCTCATATCATATTCATCGCAACACATGCTTAATTGAGCGGACGTCCCAACAAGGCAATCTTGCCTCCAAGCGCTGCAGCTTTTCAGCCAATACGTCGGTGTCCACCTGCTTTCCAGGCTTTGCAGATTCCAGCTGGTCGGCTGAGTTGTGGTGAGCCGAAAGCCGGTGCAAAGAATTCGTTTTATCTGCTGCACGCAGGTGATCTCAGCTTATGCATCAACATAACCACCAGGCATGGCCTAAATAGACAGGATGCATCTCGAACGGTAAGATCAAGCAGAGGAAGTTCCTTTCGCCGATGGCTGGTAACCTACAGAATCGGGTCGAACTTCTCATCTGCCTTCATGATGCGCGCAGCGATCCTGTCAGCTATGGTGGGTACTGTAGGTGTCGTAGCACGGAGGCGGTTTCTTCCAGTCAATTGCGGCGGCCTCTTCCGGAGGGTCGGCATGTCTTCCTCCCGGGAGCAGCAGGCTTCAATGGCCCCGAACACATCATGGCAACACGGTGTGACAAGCCTGGTCGAATCCCAACGACTTCCCTGCAGACAAGCAGTCTGCAAAGAAGCAAGTGAAAACGCCGCAGTCGTACCTGGCTTTGCCAGGGGCATTAAACAGCGCTAACCCTCCCGAGCCCCTCCGTCGAAATACAATTACATGTTATTCGCCAAGGTGCCCATTACGCTGCTGCGGCACCGGAGGCTCAGGGATCAAAAGCTTCCAGTCGCCCACCCCTGCATTGCAGCACAAATTATATCTTGTCGCAAGAAGCAGCACGGTGAAATGCGCGCGAAGGTGTCTCGTTGTCAGCACCTTGGAGATCTTTGCTCTTTTTGGCCTGCACGCGTGCAGCGGAGTCAAGCAAGCCAAGTGGGTGACAGCACCCAAGGCTAACACATTGATGGATTACGGATGCCGATGTACATATTATGTTGCACAGCGAAAGCTTCAAGTCCTTGTGCTCATCAGCCAGATAGCGGCGGAGGAAAGCCACGAAGTTGGACGGAGGATTGCCTCAGTAGGCAGTCAGGGACGTGCCATAGCGGTATAATTCACCTTGCTATGAAAAGGAGGCCAATGCAATGCAGGCACTGAACATCGAGTCGAAGTAGCGGAAACCCTTTTCTCTCATGTCGATGGCCCCCATCGACCAGTGAGTCTCGGCAATGTTCATCGGGAATATGACATAGTCCATATCGAAGATGTCAACCTTTGCTTTTATTGTCCACCTCCTCACTTCTTTGTAGTTGTATTCCTCCAGGGCGTTTCAGGCTAGAGAATGAAACGCTCTGACAAAGTCTGCCGAACTGTCTTGTTGAGCTTAACTGCGGCACCCGACGCATCCTTGTTGTTGCCACTGAGCTTGGGCCAAAAGAACGAGTTGGTGAACCAGCTCTTTGGTGATGATGCGATTGTTTTGCTTCGCTCCTGTCAGAATTCAGCATGCAAACTCCAGGTCCAGACTTCACGTTCAAACCCTACATTCCCTCTACACGGTTCCCTGCGCCTGCAGCAACTTGTAGTAAAAGTTGATGACTTCGTCATTCAGCCACTCTCCCGGCCGCAGGCATTCTAGTTGCCTGAGACAAACGCGAAACTGTGCAGATTCAATGACGCATCACCCCTCTGTTGCGCTCTCTGTTGCGCCGTGACAGGGTTTGCTGAATTTGTGCTGCAATGACGAGTCATAGCACGACATAGGTACACTGCACTTCAAGAAAGTTTCAGAAACTTTCGAAAAAGCTTCAGGTGTCAAACGGTCAGTCCAGATCGTGAGATGCCGTGAGCTGGAAAGGCACCAAACACTACATTCGCTGTGTCCTCTCCCACAGCTGCGCAACTCCTTGAGATTCGGTTGTTCTATGTTTTTTTCGGGACCCACTGAGGGGGGACACTGTAATACCCTGCACGTTCCAACCCCGCACGCACGCGGTTCGTTGGCGGGAAAGAGTATCTCCACTGGGTGTTTCCCCGGCAATGTGACAACTGCCTCTGTCTTTCACCAAGCATGAGGGCGAGCCCCCGCTTGGGCTGTTCTGTCGCTCTCCGTCTGTCTCTCTGTCTGTCTCGCTGTCTGTCTCTCTGTCTGTCCGTCTGTCTCTCCCTCTCTCTGTGATTTGACACTGAGAAAAGACAGAACGAGTCGGCGGGCGGCCTTCGGGTCACCTCCACACTGAAGCGCGAGGCGACGACCTTTCATGTAGAGTGCAGCTTTCCAAGGCTTTGCCACGACTGACTCTCTCCAGCCTCGTCCCCACTGCCCTGTCCAAACAAGGCGTCCTCCGCCAACTTCTCCTCCTCCGGGGTGATCGGCGGCACGCGACGCTTCTTCTTTGGCATCTTCCTTCAGTTCTGCACTGTGCTCCGAGAAGCATGCTTACCTGGTTTAGCGAGTATATACGAAACTGAAAGAAACTGCATCGGGTTACATCCCACACCCGAGAGCTGCTGGATGCCTCGATTTGCTGTTTGCTGCAGTGACTCTGGCGTCTTGCGAGCTTTGCGCTTTTGCTTCGCAGCCTTTCGGCCTCTGTGTGTTTCGGCTTTCCTGCTTTTGCGTGTCGGCCCTTGCTTTTCCGACTCCAGTTTCCGACGCGAGCAGCGCCCGTCGTGGCTGTTGGCCCCAAGACTCAGAAGCATTCCAACAAAGTTGAACGCCGTTTCCTCCCAGTCGCCAAAACTCATGTCTGGTGTGTCGAAACTTGATTCAGGTCTGGAGAGCATACGCAGCTGGCGATGTCAACAGGAAGGTAGCTGAACGAGGTGCCGTATGCCGGCTGTTAGGTAGCCTAGCGACGTTGCAATGCGGTCACCACCGAAGAAAGCCACTGCGACAAGGAAATGCCGAGCCACAGCGCTGCTAGGAGTCGCAAGAGTTCGAGCCCTGATGCCTCCGCTTCCTGCACGCAGCCCGGAACGAGCTGCTTAAGTTTCGGCATGTCTGCAGGTCTTAGCAATACAACATATCACGTATATCACTAAAGCCGCCGCCAGTGCCCTCAGTATGCAAGCGTGTTCATGTTTCTCCTCTTTCTGCGAGGGTGGCCGAAGCTCGGCATCTGGCACTGCGGAAGACAGCCAGCCTTGGGACAGCGTTTCTCTTGGTGGACAGAGTTTCTCTTGGTGCTTCACTACACAGAGATGCGCCTGTGGCTTCATTTTGCACACTTCAGAACTTCAGATCTCAGAAGCCTAGCCCCCGAGCCACAACAAGAGCATATGCAATGTAGAAGCTCTTTATGCTATACTACAAGTACATCAACAGCAGCAGCCCGCGTTCATCAGGCCGCAGGAGGTAATTCTCAGCCGTGAAGCTTGCGTACTCAGCATATCCCAGGTGTCGGGGTCGAGCTCTTAGCCAGCCGTCTCGCACGTCCTCACAGCAAGTCAAGCACGGAAACCAGCGCACCAGAGCCTTAAACGACAGGGGGAATCCGCAAGTCTGTCTTCTTTCTGGTGGTCCTCGCCATAAGCAAAGGCTGCTCGCTTGGAGTAGGGGATGTCCCACTGCAAAGTTCCGGGTGGTGGAATTCTAAGAGACTGCGTCGGGCTTGGAGCAAGCGGCTGCCTCGGCACATATCTGGGACCACGGGCGCACAATACCCCACATAATTGCAGAGATGCTGCATTAAAGCTCCTGCTATCGTCCCAGGAGGAATGTCCTCACTGGGCGCTAGAGTCCTGCCGCGAGCAAGCCATTGTAAAACATCGTCAAGCGAGCTCTTCCGTGCATCGGCTGTGGCAACTTCTGCAATACCCCTCTTGAGACGTTCAAGAAGACAAATCTCCTGGATGCTGCGCGCAGGGACAGAAGCCGCGCGGCACAGCCAGGCCATTTTGCAGGAAGCACTTCCAGCATCGCACCTGTCAGAACGAGGGTCGGTGCATGGCACTGCACCTGCAAATGCCATCTAACAGCTCCGTTGCTACCGGGTTGTGCTCATGCTCTGGATGCGTCCCAGATGTCTCATAAGATAAAAAGTGAATCAATCCGTTTCCTGGTCGCTGGCTGCCACTTAACCTTAAGGCCTCAAGCCCGACCGATCTGAGGGCCTTCCTCCTCTTCATCCCCTCGTGGTGGGGGTGGCTCAATAGCCGCTTGCAGCAGCTGATGGGCACGGCGGAATCTCTTCGAGACTGCCTGGCAGAGTAAGACCAGTAACGAAAGAAACGGCGGCGGATCTGTCATGAATGCTCGGCATGAGTGGATCTCACCGGCCTCGCCCAGCTCCAAAGAGCTGCAACGCCGTTTCCGCGGCACTGCCATTGCAGCGTTTGGCAAAACTGCTACGGAATTCTCTAAAATTGCGTGAAGCCTTGCTTGTGATGTGGCATGTTTTGCTGCGGGTTTCAAGCGTTGCCGCACCACGGCTGCTGAGACAATCACCGTTCTCGATTTAGGCTGGATTGGAAGTCTTGAATTCCCGTTAAGCTTTCGAAGACTACGAGGATGTTCGTGTCTCCTGTGCATGCACTCGCACCCTCACCAAATCCGAGCAGTGACAGCAGCAGTTGCGTGGATGCTAAGCTGCGGCTGGGCCAGCCCGGAAGCAACGTCAAAGTTTCTGCTCATCCAGAACGTAGCTACGAGTATTTGCATTCCAGACACCAGGCTCTCACTGAAAAATGCTGACGGCCTGCTCTTTGTAGGACCCGGGATCAAGGATCCAGTGCGATGCTTCCTGGTAACAGGATAGACTTTCCTCGCTACCCCACGGCCTTAGGGTGCACACCTACACTGGATTAGGGCTAAAGCGGCCAAACCTAGCATACCCCCACCATCCTGACTCAGCAGAACAGCGCGTGAGGTTGACATCGTGCCTCGACTGCATCGATGGCTGCTCGCAGTTCTTCCGAAGTGGAGCGTCTGCACAGGGGCAGAATAGTTACTGCAAGCGGTAGTGGCATCAATCTCCGCCAAGTATAAACCTTTGTACCACTAGTCTGACTGCTTCTCTCTAAAGTATTTCCCTAGGAAGCTGCTAGCACGAAGCGCGGCGATAAAAACCCAGTGCACGGAGAGCACGGAAACTTCCTCTCCACACGACCAGACATGCGACCGTCTCAGACAAAGCAGCTGCTCTAGAGCTTGGGCTGAAGGGCCCACACCCTGCCAGGAGAGTGCGGGCTGTAGCCGCCCGCTCGCGCAGTGCGTCCTCGCATTCGTGGCCACTCACTAAATTCAGATATTCATCAGATCTATGAAACTCCCTGTCCCTGCAAGCAGTGTAATCAAACCAATGAGAGTGGGAGCTTGGGACATCTTGGGACAAACCCCACGCGCTTTTTCCGCCTGACTGAGGCTGAGGCCAGCGCTGTTGGTGTCAGTGTCACTGTGATACCAATTTGAGGAACCAAGAGTAAGTAGGAGTAAAGGAATGCCAGGCAGCCTTTGTCACTCCAGGACTATTTACATTGCCAGCATGTCAGCGCCTCAGAGCATCTGCCATTTTGCCCCAGTGATTCGTAACGGTGGACAACCAGGTGGCATCGTCATCAGTGTGGTCCCAACTCGGCCCGAAATAGCCTCGTCGCAAATCTCGATTGGCTAGGGCCAGCTCTGCATCCGAGTTCCTGGAACTGCATCAGGGTTCGGACAAATGACTATTAGGTTAGGCCTGGAGCTCTTGCAAGTGACGAGTGCCCAACTGGACCAGACAAGGCCAAGTGTCATGATGATGTTCGAGCCCATGGCTACAGGCTCCCGCAAAGGCGCGCCAGACAGGATAAGGACTTCTGCAGCCTCTTGCGTGCTTGCTGCTAGCTTGAGCTCCTCATCAATCTCCTTGGACAGGGATGTCTCCGACGGGGTTACAGGATCTGATTCAGACCTTCAGCCCCGTCCAGCTCAATTTCTGTGGCCTGCACAGAAGGGCCCCTCCGTGCGAGTTTTAGGCACCGGCTGGTGTATTCTGGGGTACTACTGTGCATGAAGCTTTGACCTACCAGGACTGTGGCGGATTCCCTGATCCAAAACACTCCTACACCGCTGAACCCTTCATCCGGGCTTGTTTCGGGATCAGCTGACCACACAAGGCTCTCTTGCGCATTCCTTCGCACTACGCACATCCCTGCCGAGGCTCTGCACGTGAGAGCGTCGCTGTGTGATGGACGGGAAGTGGCGTCTCCTCGTCGCTTTTGAGAATGGCCTCACCCTTGCGCGTGTAAAGCAAGCAGCTCCACGTGGCCGGCTTGGGCCAGGCCCACACCTGCAGAGGATTCGTGTAGCACCGAACTTTTCCGGGCCCGGGCCTCACCCCATTCATTTTAGAGTTTAGATCGAGCTGAGGAGCTGCTCCCGGTTCCAGGGTGACGTGAAGGATTGCCATCTCCGAGAAGGTCTCAATGGGGCTGCGTACACCATTGGCTTCACCTGCAACGATGCGCACCGATACTCCCGGAGCGGGCTCCACCGTGGGCACCGGTCCACGCTCGTGCACTTCTGTCAGCATTCCTCCAAGCTTTGAAGCGGAAAAACTTTCGGAGGTGTCGGAACTTCCAAGCATCTGCATTCGAGGGTTGGTGTACTTATCTGCCTTGGGAAGGTTGACCCAGATTTGAAAGAGTTCCTGGTCAGAGCTCTCCAAAGCTTCACCCGTTCGCCACATTTCCTCATGCAACATTCCGCTTCCAGCAGTCATCCACTGTACCGCGGCATCTGAGCCGCTTCCACTGGAATCTTTTGGTGCGCCATACGACTTCTTGACACCCAGGGAGTCACGATGCACAAGTCCGCCTCGCAGGACATAGGTGACTGTCTCGAAGCCCCGATGTGGGTGGGCTGGGAAGCCTTCCGGCAACAAGAACCGGAACAGGTAACGAAAAGGATCGAAGGCATTGAAGGAGTGGCGATGGTGCGCGACCAGCAGGAACGGGTCGGATGCTGCGGTGTCGCGAAAGATCATGGGGCAAACACGGCCTCCAAATCGATCTTCGAGCCATGCCCCGACACTTGGTTTGCCAAGCAAAAGGTCTAGCAAAATGTACACGATACCGAACCAGGCAGGCCACACTGGCAGCCTAGGGTGCTTCTCCATGTTCTCCACAGATACCCCGGATGAAATCCCTGAACGCTGTACGCGTCTGTGCGAGACACTCGTGGGCCTCGTTCCACTTCCCTGCCCTCGCCCCAGTACAAACACCGTGCCGCCACCCGTCGGCACTGCCCAACATGCGGCTGCAATGAAGAGCGACAGCAACACGCGCTTGCGCCGCTCGGCCATGTTATGCACGGAGTCTTCTTGTGAGCAGCGGATCGTCTTGCTGGTGGAGTGTTTGAGGCACGTAGAGCGGTAAGGTGCTGGGCTGTTGAAATCGCAAGATGTCAGACTGCACGTGCTTAGCGAGATGTCCTGCCCGTGATGCCTTAGAAACATGTTTACATCAATGCTCCCAGTTGGGCCAGCGTCGCGGTGGGTTCATGTCTAGCGCATGCTTCGTCATGGCCCCATGAAAGTCACTTGCATATTCTCCCCGATTGAATTAGGCGCATGGGCTTTCACCGGCACTTTGTCCGCTGGTGGAAAAATGGCATCCGGGAGAAAAGTATGCTTCGAAAGCTTGTACCCATTTCTTCTTTACCTCTACGGTTTACATAGATGCAAGCTCTCGCCCGCCAGCTTTGCCTGCGCGGCTTCTGGGGCTCCAACTCTTCGGCCTGCTTAGCAACACTGGGTTCAGAAGGTCGCTTGGATACTCCCCATCGAGCTGGCCATTGCACTGCAGGCCTTTGGCAAGGAGCGCAGGGCACTTCTCGACCTCCCACAGCATAAATGAGAGAGCAAGAGTCTCGCAATCCTGAAACCTACCGGCACTGCGGATCTCGCTGAGGCCCTGACAACACGCAGTAGACGAATGCAAAGCTGCCGCCTTTCCTCTCAATCGCCCACAACCGCTCCAGAATACACAGCAGCTGCCAGTTGCGATCACTCTTACGCCACGCAAGATTCTGCAAAGCAGCGCAGGCAGGCTGGCTCAAGCTGTCAGCTTTTGAACTAGAGTAACTAGAACCAGCCTCTGCGACTGCTGGGGCTGCGCTCATGGCTGCCATACTATGTGGCTGCAATTGTGCAAATTGCCTCTTAATCCTGAATCCTGTGCTTCTGGGAACGGTAAATGATGCAAATCGGCACTAAGCCACAAGTGGATCTTGCAATAGTCTAGTCTTGTCAACGCATTGGCGAAGCCCGTACCGTAGAGGAGCAGGGGACAATGCCACCGTGTGGAACGTGCTCTTGCGGCTACAACGACCTACGCCACGCGTAGAACTTTGATTGCGTACTCTGCCTGACGCTTTTGCTTTGCAAGCTTGGGCTTCGGGAGGTGCCGTGGAGATCCGTGTGGCATGCAGGACAGGGGATCGCAGGATTGCAGGAAGGTCATCCCACGGGCTTTGTTTCCGAAGCAGAGATCAAAGACTCCATGAGTTCGCCCCAGTTCGGGCCTCGGATGTCGAATTCGGGATCACTCAAAAGAGCCCACAGCCCCAGCGATCATGGGCAAACCTAGAAGAGGCGGCCACGATCGGCGGCTATGTCGAAAATACGATGTGCTCGATGCTTACAGTGCAGCCCCCTGAAGCAAGGCTGTGCGGGAAGTTCTCTGGCCGAGTGGCACACTTGTCCTAAGAGCACGCTAAACTTTAGATCGGTTCCTCACGGCTTTCTGGGGCACCGGGCGTGGCCACCTGGTAGCGTGCCGGAGGATCCCATGCGAAAGCCTGGGTGCCAAGCATTGCGGAGCGGCCCGATTGGCACGAGCACTATGCCTTCCAAATGCCAATAGCCACTGCGGAGGAATAACGATTTGTACGTACTTCGGCCACTTCCTTTAGCCAACTTGAGACTCTAGCTTGGCCCCGAGCTGTCGAAAGGCATGCGGGTCAGCAGCTCCCAAACGCAACAAGCTGTCCACCATCGCCTTTTGCTCGTGTCAGATGTGCCAGGAAGATGGGAGCAACAAAATCCGGGCAATGCAGGTCTGCAGGTCTCGTCAGGTCGCTCGGCGGCGCAGAACGTGATCTGTAGCCTGCACGGCTCCCATGGAATAGGGTATGCAGTGTATGGCATCTAACTGCACCGTCATACCTGCCAGTCATCACTGGATATCACAATTACATGAAACTTCGTCGAGCCTCAATGCCCAAAACCCGTGTCCTCTGACAGGCAGATTTCCCAGCCTCCGTTCCCCAAGCATGGTGTATGTAGTGCCCCCATGGGCTGTTGATCTCCTCATCGGTTTGCTTCCACCGACTTCAAGACACGCACAATCTACGCTCAGCGACGTTGAGAACTCAAGCCAGGATGCTGTCATGTTGACCACTGCCACGGCTGAACCTCACAGAGTCTTGCGACACACCAAGACCTGGCCTCTGGCCCAGTATGCATTTTGTACGTAGCTTCGATGCCGCATTGCCGCGGGAGGCTAAGGATAAGTCTCGCAACCGAGGGGCTCGCGAAAGGCAACGAAATGCCGGAAGCTGCCGCTGGATAACTTCCAGGAGCCAATAGCTGTGACAGCACTCCCTGCTCACCGGGCCACGTGGTCCACAACCTTACCTCGTGAATGACATGCCCTGAGCATGGCCACACCGACACCAAGTGAAGCAACCCACAGCACAAAATTGCATTCGACGTCCATCATCTCATCCAGCCAAGCATCCTTCTACGAGGCAGGTTTGCCGCTGCACTCAGCCACGTCTCGAAGAGCTGTCGAGAGCCTCGCTTGAATGCACTGCCACTGTGGCACGAGAGCGGGTGCATTACCAAACTACAGAACGAGAGTCCTGTGACACCGAACACCATTCCATCCATTCATCCATCCTCCATAAACCCTTCCACAACCCGTTCATACACCCCTTCAAACCTCTCCAGAAGCCCTCGACCAAAATGCTTGGCCGAAATGCATTCCCCAAGGTACTGGCGGGATTCAGATATATGGCCAAACAGCTTCCGGCGAGAACGATGTGTCAGCGGTCCTTCCTCCAAGTACTGAGGGGATTCCAACATTTCCAGGCCTACGTCAACGTGGCACCACATTCGCAGTGCCTGAATGCGCCGCGTTCAACGAGAGGGTCGTCATGTTGAGACCAACTTGAGGCCAATGCATTGGAATTTGCAATGGATCGTGTTTATCGGAGGGCGCGGAGCAGCTACGTCCATCGAGAGGGTCGGGATTGTCATTCCGAGACCGAGAGTACGCAGACACTCCAGGTCCGCGGAGGTGGGCCGGGGCTGTTGTCTTTTCGAGAGCGCAGCAATGCGACACCAATGTCTTGGAAATTACAATGGGTCGCGCTTCCCGGAGAACGCAAACACGCCGGTTCCACAAGCGAAGGTTGCTAATTTCGATCACGCACCATCACCGCACCACACACGCAGCACCATTTCGCGCGATCGAACACGCCAAGAACCCGAGGTTGCCAAGTCCGAGGCCGAATCGCCCGGAAGGCCTCAAATCCTGCAATGCAATTTCACAACAGTCTTAGAGACAACCTTCACATCAACATCATCACATCATGCCATCCAAACCACCTCCACGGAAATACCCTTCGGCCTGCTTTCGAGAAACAACAATTTGTCAAAAGCCAATGTAGGCCTGGGCGACCAACTAATGGTTGCGAGATCTTCTGCAAGGGCCAGTACATTTGCTCGCAAAAGGGATCAAAAACAAATTAGAGGAATATGGGGATCTGACACAGTGTCGGTACGATTGCGGCATTATTTTAGAGTTGATCGCTGGCGTGAAATCCGTGAAACCACAAAACATACAATATGCAAGGTCCCCCTGTGTGTCAAGCTACCGGGGAGTTTCAGTCTGCAGGCAGAGTGACTTTTGCTATTTTGCATGTGGGATCTCGGAAGTTCAGGTCGGAAGCGCGCGAGACCATGGTTTCACTGGATTTGTGTAGGGAACTTCACGATCCTTGAAACGGGTCGCAGCGTGGAAAAGGGTGTTTTGAGCTTTACGTCGCCTTACATTCTTGAAGCATCCGTTCGCCCAAATGTTTACCGACTGTGCTGTGAGTGTGCTCCTCAACCCACCCCGGACCCCTACCCTCACATTGCATAGCTGCACTTTGCGAGGTCCTGTTCTTAGCCGAGCTATGGGGCTATTGGCGAGTTACCTTTTGCATGGCAGTGTGGCTTCCCGTCAGCCCGAGTTGAGGGGAGTCATTACTGTTAAAGATTAACGCATCCGTTACAGTTCTTCGTACTCAAAGTACTCGGTTTAAATCATACGTCCCTAAGCGGGCCCCGTATCTCCATGCTGCCTACCGCTGAAAGTCGTGGCTTAAGGCCTGTGGAGCAGCAACTGTATTTGCTCAAGAACGGTGGCTGGTTTGTTGGGGAGGGGTAGTAGCAGTACCAGGAGCAGTAGCAGCAGCAGGAGCAGGAGCAGGAGCAGGAGCAGTAGTAGTTGTAGTAGTACTAGTAGTTTTGCCTCTTGCATGGCTGATTGTCACGAAGCAAGGTTATGGCGTCCAACAGGCTAATTAAAGGCGTGTTCCAGAGGGTTGTTCCTCAAAGCCCCCATGCATGCGGAATTCGGCGCCCACTTTGACGCCACGCACAACTGCACCTAATTGTTTCTCACTGTCTATCCATACTTCTCTGACCACCCTCATTCGTATACTAATACTCCCCAGTAGTAGTAGTAGTAGTAGTAGTAGTAGTAGTAGGTAGTAGGTAGTAGTAGTAGTAGTAGTAGTAGTAGGACTACTACTACTACTACTACTATACTACTACTACTACTACTACTACTACTACTACTACTACTACTAGCAGGTCGTTATACGCAGTAGGCAGCAGTAGCAGTAGCAGTGGTGGTAGTTGTGACTAGTGGTAGTAGTGGTGGTAGTGCTGTGTGCCGGCAAACGCAGGCCGGTTTTCGAGCAAGCCTGTACGGCAAACTTGGTTGTCTTGGTGAGCCCCATTTTTTGCGGTGGAAAATGGTACACAAGCTTGGTCGCCCCAGTAAGGGGTTGTCAAGATTGCGTGTACAGCCTTGGCGATTTTGGTCGAGATGTGACAAGAGTGGAGGGCATCGACACGCTTGCAATCTTGCTAGTCTGCACCACTTGAACCACTTGCACCACCTGTGCGCCTCCTATGCACCAGACAAACATCCAGATCACCACGATTACCAAGATTACCTCATCCTCCTCCCTATAATACTAATACTAATACTGATACGAATTACAACTACTAATTAACCACAGGCCCTAAACTCTGACCCTAAAACCGCACGCGCCGGGAGCGCGCAACCCTTAAACCCTAAGCTGTAAAACCCCAACAGCCTAAACCCTAAACACCCTACTAGTTTAAACCCTAACCCTAAACCCGTCAACCGCACGCGGGGCGCGCGCAACCCTGAACCCTAAACCGTAAAACCCCAACAGCCTGTTTGCCACCGGACGCAAGCCTGGCCAGTCTACGACCTGCAATCATCTTGACAGAGGCCGACACGCAGCACCCGACACTCAAGCCGCGTAAACCCCAAACCCTGAACATAAAACGCAAAACCCTAAACCCTGAACGCCATAAAGCCTATAATGCTAATGCTAGTACTAAATGTAACCAATTACTACATACAAACACTAAACCCTAACCCTAAACCCATAAACCGCACGCGCCGGGCGGGGGCGCCGTGGCCGCGCGCGCGCAACCCTAAACCGTAAAACCCCAACGGCCGAAACCCTTTTTTGCATCCAACGGCCGAAACTCTAAACCGTAAAACCCCAAACCCTAAAAACCCTGAACACCATAATACTAATACTATAATACTACTGTTAACATCTGTTAACTACGAACTATAAACCCCAAACCCTAAATTTTAAATCGTGAACCGCACGCGCCGGGCGCCGTAACCCTAAACCGTAAAACCCCAACGGCCTAAACCCTAAACCCTGAAAGCCCTAAACCGTAAGACCCCAACGGCGTAAACCGTAAACCCTAAACCGCATAAGCCCTAAACCCTAAAATACTAAAACTAATAATATAAATAATATACTAACTAGGTATATAATTTTTGCGACAAACCTCAAACCCTAACCCTCGTAAAACCCCAAACTTTAAACCCTAGCCGTAAACCCTAAACCATGAAACCCCAACAGCCTAAACCCTAAACCCTAAAGCCCCGAACCCTAAAAGCCCTAAACCCTATAATACCAATACTATACTTGTTATAACTACTATGACGGCAAACCCTACACCCTAACCCTAAACGCGTAAACCGTAAGTGCCGGACGCTGCTAACCTTAAACCCTAAACGGTAAAACCCCAAACCCTGAACCTATGATGTCTGGTGCAAGGAAGCACTCCAGTGGCGCAAGTGGGGCAAGATTGCAAAGTCGCCGCGCCACTCCCCTGGCTTAGGAGATACCAAGATTTCGAGTTGTGCAAGATTGCCCGTAAACTCCCCCCCGCCACCCCGACCAAGATTACAAGATTAGCAAATCTTGGTCTGCCGCGACCCCCACCAAGATGAGATTTTGGTTAGAAACAGCGGCCCTTAATTCCCGGCACAATGTGGCAGTTGTCGTCGTCGTAGCAGAAGCGGCAAAGCCCGAACGCACATCGTGAAGGTGTATTGATCCCTGCGTAAATCCTTTGATCCTGAAGCATGATGCCTTTTTTGATGTGAGGGATGGCGCCTACAGTAGCAATCAACCGTCTTCGAGACTATCCTCTTCTTGCCGAGGCACTGGGGCAATCGGCGCGGACGAAGAAAACACCTGTCATTCAGAGTGTGGCTGCGTGTAGCTAGTTGCTGTCGCTAAGGGCCACATAGCGCTCTCTGCCATGCTCAACCACGCATCAGTGCTGCCAATCCCTCTTTTCCAAACAGTGCGCATGTCTTGTTTCTACAGATCTACTCTGCCGCATGCTTGGCAGCAGCCCGTGGGCTGTTCGTGGTACCACTTCAACTTCACATTACCATGGTCTTAGCTGGCAACAATGATGGGTTTCACGCCGCTGCGCTGCCTGTGTTTATGAAAGGTGCTGCAGGCACGGCGCCGGTCGGGATCCTGGTCACAGACGAGAAACAACCAGTCTTGAGAATGCTCACCAGCTGCTCATCTATGACACAACATGCCAGAGCTACCGTCAACTGGCTGACCCCAAGTATTCATTCAGTCGGGCATCGGTCCACTGCTCAAGTTCAGGAAGGGCATTGGGTCCTCACGCGCGAAGATGGCAGACGTTCCTCGGACGCAAAGACTCAAGACTCAGGACCAATTACTGGAACCCGTTTCATTACCAGGGGAGAACCCAGCCTCCACAATTGCCCATGTTCAGACCATAGCGCCGAGCCAGATCTGAGAGCCTGCGTGCCAGGCTGGTGTATGTTTTGCCTCTCGCATGGCTGATTGTGGCGAAGCAAGGTTGTAGGATACAACAAGGAGTGCTAACCACGTGCACATCGGATCTGAGGACTGGTTCGTGCCAAGGGGCAGTGATGTAAGCGGCACGAATGCACGAACGAAGGCGTCACAGTCCAGGTAGAGAAGCCTGAGACACACCATCGGCAGATGCTGGCAGTCCTGTGCAACAACACCTGTTTCTGTAAACATTCCGAAGCACGGCTTGGAGACAACTGTCACCGCAGGTTGAGCCGAGCCTATCTGTTGTAGTCTGAGTCAGTGCTCGCGTCATGAAACATTCAGAAACCGCTCACGAAAAGCATGTGCACAACTCTCGTTGTTCCGACCGGGTGTCCATGTGCAGCGCTGCTGGCTTTCTCTCAGAAGCTCCGAGAAGTACAGCACCTTGTTCCAGCCGGGGTAAGATCCTGCATGTCGCTGAAACTCTTGTGCTCGTGCCGCAACGGTCCCGGTTCGGAGTTCGGGCGGCCTTGCATCCCTTTGTAAGGGTCGGTCCAGTGGTACGGCCGCACCTGCATGCGGAGTTCGAAGCAGTGCAACGAAGGCGGGCAAAGCCAGCGGACAGGGCTAAGGGAATGGCAAGGCGGATTCTGTAAGCAAAGCGCATCGCGTAAGCCTTGAAACAGCGCATGGAAACACCAACATTGGGACTGAGTCTTTGGCTCGTACAGGGGCGCTTGCTCAGACTACCTCAACAGTGAAGCCTAAGCTTCCTGATTGTACTGCCATCCCAACGACTGACCGTCACACATGCAGCAGATTCTGCCAGGCATCCTTCTCAGATTCTCTTGTTTTACTGCCCACTTTTTGTTAGGCAAGGCCTTAAACCCCCCACGGAGCTATGCGTTCCGAAACCTGAGGCTCCGGCATAATTTAAGGCCGCACCCAAAACCTGAGCTTGGCTGAGTCTCTCAGCTGAGCTGGTCATCCATGTTGGATGTTTCGTTTTCGCGCGACAAGCCGGCAGTGTCCCAGCGGCCCAATATGGGGCTTGTGGTGCTGACAGCCTTCTCCAAGGCCGATCATCAACCATTACCACCTGCAGGCTGGCTGCAACAGTTCTGGCGACCGTTGCTGCATTGCTGCATCCCCTGCTCTTCGTCCGCTACTCATCTAATTACGACAGTGCTATCGCAATGGCGGCACAACCTCGAAGGAGCAGCTCTCCAAAGCTGCTGTGTGTCCGAACCTCAGACGGAATCGCTTCAAAACGCTGCACAGCATATCAGCCGTGATGTTGCGTGCATCGAACTATGCCCGTCCTATTTGAACGAATGCGGAACGTGCTATTCATCCCCATCCTTCTTGGGGATGTGAAACTCCCGAGTTCTCGACGCAGCACCACAGCAAGCAAGCAGGGCACATGCCCATGGCCTGGCGCGACCGAAAGCTGTGCTTAGTTGGGGAGCCTGCTGGACGCGATACCAGCAGCATAAGCGAGAAGTGATGTTCCATGCCAATGTCAAGCGAGTCCTGTAAGCGCAACGGCCGCACAGCCGCCGCAACATGGCTTCAACTTATAGGCTGGCCACTCTACATGTCGGATATTCATGATAGGAGCTTTCCTTTTCTCATTCATTCACAACGCCGCAAGCTCCGGCAGTTAGCAAGCCTGCAGTCACGACAAAGGTAGCTTACCGTGCTCTGAGTGGAGCTAAAGCTCTTAGTCTTAGCCTTCGCTCATGCAAGCCCTCCCTTCGCGCCGGCGAAAGCATAGTATGCAGTAGTCTGAAGCGCACCTACAGCTGAAGCATGCTGAAGCTATCCACGGCAGCCTCGCTGTTGCGCTTCACAACATGTTGCACTCCTCGCTGGTTCCAGAAAGCCTCGTGCATCTTCGTGCGCTCCGTCAGTACAGCACTTCATGTGCAGGGTTGACAAGTGATGCTGGGGGGGTCTTGCTGTTCTTTTCTTCAGCAATGGCAGCGCAAAGTTGCGTTTCTTTGTCTCCTGTGAGCTGCTGAACTCATGGGCAACAGGGTGCGCCACAAATACAGGGCTGGACAGCGAATTCCAACCTGGGTCGGTGCCCCGAGCGCCGTGCTGCCATCCCCCATGTCAGCCAGCGGAGCTAGCGGGTCCAGCTTGTGAATTTTGGGCGCGAGACCCTGAAACTCGAAAACACGAATTGGTCACCGAAGCCCTGACCAGACATGGCCAGAGGAATCACATTTACATGCAGCAATGATTGTCCCCATGGCCGCAGTGCAACAACGAGCAGCATGGCCCCAGAGAAGTCGGGGCTCCAGTTCTCGTCCTACTGAGTTGCCCTGGGTCCTGCGTCTCATGGCAGAACCTCGACTTTGGAAAAGCAGGGTCTCGCAAACGACGGGTTTGGCTAACCATCATGTCGATAGCCAAACCCGTCGTCAAGGTCCCATCATGTCCCATCGCATGATTTTTGCGCGTCCTTGTGGCTCCATGGTTCGTCACAACAGACGGAGTTGTTCTTATGATTGCACCTTTGAAGCCGCCGTGGCCTCGTCTCAACACTTTTATGTAGTTTTGCAGCAAGCGTTAATAGCGAGCGCTCGGGCGCGGTGAACCCGTGAAGTTTAATGGCTTGCTTCTGGGCCTTACTTTGCCTGCCTTACGGACCCCATATACACACACTCAACCGGCCTTGTTCATTGGGGGGTCGGGGTCAGACTGCGCGATTCATGTTGCAACCGAAACCACCAGAGGAGTCAAAGGCTCGCTTGAAACTGCGCTTCCATGGGTTCATCCTTTCCCCCATCGCTGCGGAGATCCCAGCAAGGCTTGGCGAAGCTTGTACAAGGATCTGGTTTTCGAACGCTTGGCTATGCCAACGTTATAGCCAACACACATGGCAGTTGCTGGGCACAGCGAGTAGCATCTCATCCCAAGCTGAGTCTGGTAAGATGAGGAAGTCCTTGGTCTGTTCCCATTTCCTTACTGAATCTTCTCGGCCGCGAGATGAGTTTAATGCAATGTAAGCTTGGGATTGCTACAGTCCGCAATCCGGCTCGGAGCTCAACGACGCATCCGGAAAAGTCTATGAGGACAAGGCATTCTGGCTCTGCATTATCGAGCACGCACTGCGGTTGAAGATGCCAAGAAGTGTGGTCAAAGGGTTCGCAACATCTATGCTAGGAACGCGTGCTACAGTGCCGCACCAATCCCGCCAACACCCTGTCCCTCTTCGGTCCCTCACCCGAGCGAGGTCACCGTCTTCCACACGACCTGCAGTGATTTAGCAAAGTCGTTTGTCTGCAATCTTCTCGTCGAGCTGGGTGCCAGGCAAGAATGCGCTGAAACAACCATCCTGTCTACAGTCCCGGTATTCAATTCTACGCTCTCATCGACTCATCGCGCTCTCTGCACAAGAAGTCTTCTTGGCAAACTGCCACCGTCGATGATGGCAGCATTTCTTGTCATGCAACGGCCGAAGCGGCACACCCTAGGCAAGACGCTCGACGTTCAAGACCGCTTGTCGACTGTCCTCCTCCTGCAGCTTCGGTTCGGATGGATACCCCATGAAGGAAGCCTGGAAATGAGCCGGCACGGCAACAAAAGCGAAGATGCTGGAACGACAGCCTTTTTGAGCGCCTTGCTGAGTGGGCAGTCAGACGGTCCCAGTCTCAAGAAACGTCTCCGTGGGGCGTGCTGTCTCTGCTCACCCGCTTGCTTTTCGTTCAACTTTAGCACCAGCACACATCTTGTGCATCAGAAACGAAACTAAATGTACCTCGCGGACTTTGCCACAAACAGCATCAATCACGCTCGTAGCTTGCACCTGCCCAAACTCCACGCATTGGCACGTGCACTGCTCGCCGCCTATATAGGGCCTCTAGTCCTCGCTGCATGCCCCTATTACGTCTTAGGTCTACATCCCTTGCGTCCCTTCTCCCAAGGGGGCCCCGGGCCGAGTCGGAGTCGTGCTCGATGAGCACAGAGCGATTGCTCCAGGAGGGCCGTCAGCGTTGCCTCGCCGTGCAATCGCATTCTACAAGAAGAATGCGTGGGTCCCCCAGTTCCCTTCCCGCGCATGCCTTGCCCCCAGAATCATCTGCTTTGCTTCGAATGTGCAAAGCATGCTCCAGAACGCGGTGTTCCGGTAGAATTGTCCAGGACACCTCCGCAGGCAACATCACTTGAGATGGTGCTCGGGCCACTGTCACCTGCCCGGCCGCGACTCAGAAACGAAAGCCCCGCTCCTGCGCAGCACCCAGGCGTTTTGTGACCAGATCGATGGAGTACGAGGCGCAGGGCGACGAGTCCAAGAGGTTGTCGCGCAGCCCTTCAGGAAAAGTTCACCCATGGATCGAAAAAAGCAAGCATTGTAACAACATGCGATGGCTGCACGACATCTTCTTGACAGGTTCCCATCGAAGCGGTGAAGATAAATTAGCTGGCCTCGAGATTTTGTGGTTCTGTGGGCGCGGGCCGCGGCGGCCGGTTGTACCTTTCCACCTTCCTGAGCTTTGCGGCCGCTGGTAATCCACATAAGGCTTTGCAGGACAAAGCTAAGGTACAGCTGTGTCACTGTAGATTACTTTACCAAAGTTTAACAAAAAGGCCCGGCAAAAAACACATGGTGTCCAAGTCGCAAGACCTACGTCCAAGAGCCCAGTTCGCCAGCCAATTGTGAGCTGTCCTGTTGTAGCTCCATGTGGGCGAGCTCAGGAAACTGCAACGAGCATGTATGCTTTCGGTCACATGGCCCACTTACAGGCGGAATCTGCCATCTGTCTCCGACCTCGCTTGTGGGGCGGCATCTCTGTCTGGGTGACGCCCAGGGACGAGCCCATCTGATTCCACTTGGGCCCTCTAGCCGCCTCCTCCTCTTTGGACTCTTTGGCTCCTTTCAAGCGCTGGTCGACATGTTAAGTCTGAAGTCTTTTTGAAGCATAGTGAAGCTGCATGGTGTCAAGGACACGCTCAGTATCGCAATCGCTTCCGTTTCCCCAGCTCCTCCTCCTTCGTATGGGCCACCGAAGCCCCACAGAAAACGATAGAAGGCACGCGCCTTCCGGAACAGCTTCAACCTCAGCTCGAAAGGTCGCATTACACAATGCTGACATGCAGCAAAATTTAGCGAAAGTTCTCAGAGTCTGTGGTTGTTTTACTGGTGTTATGGCATGGTGGCTACTGGAAACGCAGGGGCAGCATGAAGGCTGGACCATCGGCCAGTGGTGATCAGTGGTGTGCATCTAACACGTCCGACAAAAATGACAAGACCGCAGTCAATCAACGATTCCGGCAAGTGGCGCCCCAATGTCTGCTAGCATGTCCAGCCGGCGGTCATCACCTCCGAAAAGCGACACAGCATGCAAGAGAGACATGGCAATGTGTGACACGAGCTGAACCATGCTCCGCCTGTAGACTGAAGGCCCATGAAAAGCTGGTAGCCTTGCGCGGTGTCCGTGCGTAGTTCCTGGCTATGCAACAAGACAGCAAAAATCGATTGCTGGTCATATTGCGCCGCCACAGGGGAGATCGCTATCCGCTGTACATCGCTTCACCCGAGGAGGCCTTCCGGAAGCCAAGCTCCAGCGCTCCGCTTGGATACAGCGGGCTGTACCTCGCTAAATCCGACTCAGACTCTCGAGAATCATGTAGGGCCGGCGGCCCAGTACCACCATTCGCGGCTTCCAAAGCCGAGCAGCCGGAGCCCTGCACGGCTGCGAATGTGCCCCACCAAGGGGATGTCCAGGATCTCAACACCGGATCAGGTCTCATGTGATGGCAACAAATGAACCCGCAAACCAAAGACATGTGGGACAACTTCCTGCAGTCTTGAGCGAGGCGATGTTTTACGTTTCAGAAAGGCAGTGGCTTGCACGTAGCATGCTGCTTTTGCACTGCCAGCTGTCCTAGATGCTGGCCAGTCGCACCGAAATCCGCAATGAAACTGCAGGAGCCAGAAGCGCCAGAGATCTCCAAGCCTGCCCAAAGTACGCGAAGCTGATGAGAAATTCGGGCAAGGATGACACTGAGTTCATCAAGATGCCATGTGTTCTTCACATCGCCCAGCCTGAGTTGCTGCCGTCGAGCCCCAGGTCCAAGCCAATGTCGGTGATGAGCGGCAGAACATCAGCTCCCTTCAACGATGCAAGGTCGGACCATTCCTCCAAGCAGGCATGCGACATCCCGTACACTTGGTGCCCCGGCTTGAGCCCAACATGCCTTCCTCGAAAGGCAAACTGTAATGCCCTGAAGATGCCGCTCCATCGGCACGAAATTGTTCAAGCTGCTTTGACACTGGCCGGATTGAGAGCCATACCTCACCTTGCACACCCCTTCAACTAAGTGAGTCTAATCAACTCGATGCTGCCGAAGCACGGCAGACCGGATAAAGGCACTGGGGTAGCTGCTTGAAAGGGCTGCAAGCAAGAGGAGTACCACAAAGCCTTGCGTTGTCGAGATGCAGAGACCGAGACCTACAGTGAAACACCCTGCCGACAAACATAGCGATAATGCCTCAAGCCGGATCTGCACCGCACCTCCACATCGAGGAATCCAGCTTCTTCCGTCCAATCGCCGACGAGCCATGGCGGACGGGAGGATACTCCCTTGCTACCAGCTGCTGCTGAGTGCGGAAAAGCGGTATCCCGCAGCATTAACAACAGGAGTATGCACTACTGCACCAACTTGCACGATGCTGTACTCACACGACTGCAGCCTTCCCGTTCGACTCCGTTGACTCCTTGGAGATAGATATCCTCACCAAAAGCCCCAGATACTACGACTGCTACGACGCTTCTACAGAGACATGCGAGGACTATAGTCGCCGAGTTTTGAAGCAGGTGTGAAATGGGCACGTTCTTTGTCCTGCGGGGTCTTGGCGGCGAGGAACCCCGACTGGAGATCTGGCCACACGCGTGGAAGTGCACTGCCATCCATGTCACATGGACTCCAGGAGTAGTTGGAAAGGCTGGCGATCAGTACATGTCATATCGATAACACCGGACAACGCGCTCTGCAGATGTGCAGACGCTGCGCATTATGCGTATTTACACACCCAGGCCTCTGACACGGCTGCCTTTGCGACGGGCTCTGGGGTGTAGGCATCAAGCGACCCTGCCTCGAACGATGCAACTTTGCCCTAGCATGCAGCAGTGGCCTGGAGCCTGCATGGAGGCCTGCACATTTCGAGTCTGTCGCTAAGGCCTTGGCCTTATGAGCTGCGCTTCGGTCGGCCCGCTCCGGTGTGCTGAACTCCTCAGGAGGCTCAGCCTGCAGCGATTCGGTAAGTGTTAAACGGCCGTGGACTCTAGACTTAGACCTCCAAAACCTCCAAACCCTTGTTCCTGTCACCCGCAGTCGCCTCCGCCAGTCTTTCTGGCGGCTCCGGAGCTGCCTCCTGCAGCGATGCCAGGTGCACATGCTGGCGACACAAGGATGCAATCAGAGCGAGCATGGCAGGGTGGAGGGGAAACGGAAAGAGAGTGACAGGAGAGGGACTTCAACCTCTTCTCCAATCATGCAGAGTATCTTGTCAGGTTCTGTAGTAGCCATCCTCATGCCGTCTTCCACTCCTCCCAGCCTCAAAACTCAAGCCACGGTTTGAGGAGGATGGCCACCACAAGAGTGATGAACAGCAGAACTTTACAGCAAGACATACCATGTACGTTTAGAATCGTTTGGAACCGACATTTGGGATCGAAGCAGCAGTGAACCTCGGGCGGGACGGCAGAAGGTTCAGGCTGTTCCGGAGCTCCGCTTTCCTGCAACTCCTTAGTGGCGGGCCCCGCGAGGCATTGTGATGCCCCTACAGCTGCACTCAGGACTGGCAGCGACTGAAGACCACTAGAGTCATCAGACCTATAGGCCTCATAAAGTAGCAGATCGCTGCAAGGTGCCGGTGCTTGCAGACTTGTCAGACTCCCAAACTGCTGTAAGCTGTCGAGCGGCATTGCGCTGCGGAGCCTGCAACAGGTCAGGCGACTGACTAGGCAGTGAGCACGCCACTTTCGATGAGCAGCGCTTTCAGCAATACAAACGCCGTGTTTCACACAGGTTTCACATGTTGAGGTGTGACACCTCCGGCTCGACGACCAGTCCCAATTCCTTCGCCCGGCCAGACATCCGCTTCTTGAGCACTGCTGTCAGCTCGGAGCAGATCTTTTTCCTTGGATGCAGGTGAAGTCAGGCAGCAAAGCATTCTTGCTTTCTTTCGTGCAATGTGCTAGCTAGCGGAGCCCGGGTCTAAAGTCTAGACTCCAAAGACCTCACCCTTGATCAGACCAGAATCTGCTCAGCAAATGCCTGATCTTGTTGTTTGATCTCGTCCAGGATATCCTTTCGGACATGCGCTGCCCCAAGCAAATTAACCTGCAGAAGTTGGCCTCAAACGAAGGATCCATCACGGCGATTTCCCAGTGGAGGACACGATCCTACGAGTGGTGCACAAGTCAAGTCGGGTACGGTATAGTGGAATGTCATGAGTCATGAATCAATCGTCTCTCTCGGCCTTGCCCACACCAGTGGAGCGGTCTGTGGTAACGGCGACTTTGAGGCCGGCCACGATATCCTTTCCAACCCGGTCTTGGCCGTTGACAAGTCAAGCGACTTTCCGGAGCTAATGATGACTCCGCTCCGTTCCACGGACTGACGTGCTGTACTACCTCGTACAGTCGCCTGCGCAGATACCGTGTGGCTTCACGATGCTAGGCGCTGCGGATTTCTTCGCTACAGTACCCACCTGCACGCTGCGCAGCTCCCCATCGCAAAGTTGAAGCCACAACTCCCTCACAGCAGTGTCGGTTGTTGGCACGGAAGCCGTGTAGCCTCTACCACTGCACTACAATCCATGCGCCCCAGACCAGACTACGTCACACGGATCCATCCTGGAATGGAAGAGAGCCACCCGCGCCGGAGTAAACTCTGGACCAAGGGCCAATGCCCAGACCTGACCATGCAATGCCACGCCCAAGGGCCAATCGTCCACCTCAACGCGCCCGGACCCTGACCTGGGGCAATGCAGGCAGGGCATCCGCGGCACCATGGACAGATCGCTGGCCCCAGCCCTGCGCAATCACCTCATGCACTGTGCACTTCTTCGATGAACCAGCGGTTCTCGTCACTCCTTCTCTCCTCTCGCCATGTCAGGCCTCCTCGGCGCCGGCGACTAAGGCAATCCGAAGGCCTGGCAACGGAGACAAGTGCAAGCTGTGAAACGACCTCCACTGGTGAACATCTGCAGAGGGCTTTGGCGGATTTTTCCAGCTATATCCAGCAAGTCCTACTTCATGGCCGGCGCAAAGAAGCATTTCATCCGCGGAATTGGCATAGATCCGATAGTAGCCTAAACTCTGCTGGCTGGATTCCAGAGCGATTGCACATAGGCAGCCTCTTCAGGCTCAGGTTCCATGCGAGCGATAAGCTTTCGCATGTCTTCCTGCAGCGGCGCTTCGAATTCCATCTGCTCGCCGGTGACAGGGTGTGCGAAAGCGAGGCGGAAGGCGTGCAACATAGGTCGTGTCGCCAATCCTGCATATCGCCGGTTAAGATGCTCCCAGCCATAGGAGGCATCCCCAAGGATTGGAGAATGCTCTTCAGCCAAGTGGACGCGAATTTGGTGCGTCCTTCCCGTGCGAGGCTTTACCTCGAGGAGTATTAGATCCCGGTTGTCCCTCGCGAGCCCTCGCACAAGACTGACAGAAGGGCGTCCTCCACAGTCTGTTGCAACTGCAGCCATGCGTCGGCGGTCCTTTTTGGAGCGCCCTATGGGGATGTCCACAAAATGGCCCCCACCACGAGAATGGCCGAAGAAATACTTCCTTCCTCCAACGGAGATGACGAGGTAGGTCTTTTGAACTTCTCTGCGCGAGAAGGCTTGGCTTAGAGTCGAAAAGGCCTGGGAAGTCTTTGCCACCGCGATGACCCCCGAGGTTCCAACATCCAGGCGATGCACAATTCCTGGGCGAAACTGGGCTGCTGGACCAGGCGGTGCTGAAGGCAAGCCGTCCTGCGAGGATCGAAACCCAAGATGGTGAAGCACTGCATTCACTAACGTCCCATTCCAATGCCCCGGAGCTGGGTGCACAACAAGACCAGCTGGCTTGTTGACTATGAGAATGTGGTCATCCTCGTACAACTTGTCTAAGTCCATTGGCTCTGGCTTCATGGGAAGGGTTCTTTCATCCAGGAGGAACCGAACATCCACCACGTCACCTGGGCGATATTCTCGGAAGGACTTTTTGCGCACGCGGCCGTTGACCTGGACAGCACCCTGACGGATCAGCGCCCCAAAATAGCTGCGAGACTGCTCATACTTTTCGGAAAGCAAAACATCCAGACGTCGCTTCTCTCCATCGTCCAGCTCGAACTGTTCATGCTCCTCAGGACCATCTTCGGGTGAAAGAAGATCTTCACGGGCAAAGCGGACATACTCAGTTTTGAGTGCACGTCTCACGGTTCGGCTACATCTTTGAGCTGCAGCACCTGCAGCCAGCAGGGTGAACAAGCGAGGTCGCACAACATCGCGTCTCGAGTGGCTTCCCAGATTTCCGCTCTGACAAGAAGACGAGGACAGCTGCTTCACCAGCCCATTGTGCGTCGTAAGATACGAAGGAGGCGCAAGCTGCATTCTGTCACCTATCTTTCAGAACTAACAGCCATCGCAGTAGGCATGAATGTCCACACCCAGCCGAAAAGAAACACAAGCCGCTGTCAATGCCACAGACAGTTTGCATGAGAGTTCAATGCAACGCACGAGATGAACAGTAGGAGCGAGAAATCTTGACAGCACCCTGCCGTTTGACAGAGGATCAGACGTCTCCTAAGCGCCCAGCCTAATGCATGCAGAGTCGCTGGCTTCACATCTGGTATTGTGCCTCCGCTCATTCCGCACATTCAGGGACCGATGCCGGTGTTCTCGTAACTCGCCAAGTAGCGCAGGAAGTCGCGAGCCAAGCGCTCAAAGAGATGCATGTCCAGGGACATCAGGAAATTCGTATGAGCCTCTGCCGGCCAGGCTGCACAGGAAACTCCTCGCCAAGGCCCATCAGTCCGACAGTTCCCTGAGCTCCACGCACTGTGTGAATGCGACTCTGTGGCCCAGTCAAGCGTGGACACTCGGATGCTGAGGAGCCTCGGTCAAATGCCGCACAGAGCCAAGGAGTTTCACGTCTCTGTGTCACATCATGTCGCATCTTTGCAGCATATGATCATGTGATTATCTTGAAGTGCTGAATCCGGAACTGGCACACACCCGAAGCCTGGATCTACAACGCAGCTTGGGGTTGTAGTAAAACCCGCTATGACTCCCTCATCCCCAAACTGGGTTATCGTATTGCACTCCTTATCGTTTTGCAAAGTATCAAGGATCGTCACTTATGACAAGTGTGGGGAACAGGCTTGGCTCTCGGTGGCTGGCTGCATGTCATGATCCATCTGCAAATACGTATCCCAAGATGTCCATCGGTCTCAAGAACAGGTTACCAATACTGCTTCATGTGGCAAGTGCCCTTAGCGAGCCTCAGTTTGTACAGTTTGCAAGTTTAGCCTCTAAATTCTCAGCTTGCAAATGCAACAACGGTAGCAGTAGCAAGAGAAGTAGCAGTAGTAGTAGCAGTAGCGGAAGCTCTAACTGTGGGAGTAGGAGTAGGAGTAACACGACAGGAATAGTCGTACTAGTATTAGTACCCAGTAGCCAAAAGCAGTAATCATAATAAGACTAGTCATAGTACTCATATCGTTTTATTTTACTTCTTATCGTTTTACAGGCTAAACCACACAGGCGGCATTCTAGACTCATTTACAAGAACCTCCCTGGCTATACAGCTAGGACTTCTTGTGAAAGCATCGTGCATGTGCTCGGAAAGCTGCCTGCATCACTAAGCTGCCATGGCGCTGCTCAAGTCGGAGATGGCGCAGGTCTGATTGAGCCGCAGCCACGTCACCTGACATCACCGATGCACCACAGCAACGCAAACCGGGTTCCACTAAGTTATGGCATGTGGCTGCGTTC
Source organism: Symbiodinium sp. clade A Y106 (assembly GCA_003297005.1). Taxonomy (NCBI): domain Eukaryota; class Dinophyceae; order Suessiales; family Symbiodiniaceae; genus Symbiodinium; species Symbiodinium sp. clade A. Next base: position 73,930 of record BGNK01000545.1, on the reverse strand, counting down.
CTGCCACCGTAACTTCTCGCAACCGGCCTTCAAGCAAGACTTTGAGCTCTGTCTCACCACGTAGCAGGCGTTGGTAGAAGGATGGCGTCATGAAGAGCTGACCTGAGTCTGCTTGCCTGCTAGCAAGTGGGTTTTCATAGCATCCTCCAACTGTCCAAGTCCCCAGTCATTCTACGCCGTTATATTCATTGTATGGCTGTGCTCATAAAGGCCTCGACCTCCTCCCGACCGCTGGGGAAGTTCGGAAAGCACCTCCATCGCAAAAGTCTGCGGCTTACTGGCTCGTAGATGCAAGCATTTGGCTTTCGAAAAAACAGGCTTCCGATTCAGTTTGCTGGCCTTTGATCGGCAGTTTCTGCCAGTCTGTCTGCCTTATTCCACCTTCTTACTGCTACACAAGTTGCTGCAAGCTTCAAACGAGGAGCTCGTTCGATCCGACAGAATATGCTACATGAGTGTGGACCAGAGCGGGGAAAGCTAAGGTGTTGAAGGCTCATTGCAATGCCGACGTTTTTCGCTCGAGTGAAGGTTGGCCTGGCTGCTCAGCCCGCGTGTGAGCAGCGTGCAGAGCCGAGTCAATCCGGCCTTCCTTAGGACCGTGTGGCAGCAGTCTGTTTGGACTGTCTGTTCTGCCCTGTTTCCCTGGAAGGACGACATGTCCACCGCAGCGCACTGATGCCACCGTCGAGCTGAAGCCCTATAAGCATCCAGCAAGACGCGCTGCTCGCCGATATCGTTCAACTTGCGCCGCAGCCTTTGCAGTAACGCGAAGGGTTGGCTATTTTTCCCCGCTGCAAGCTCAAAAAAGCAGGGAGAGCGGTTCAGCTTGATTCGCACTGTATCGTGCCGGTCTATAGAGTCTACAGTGAACCACGGCTCTTCATGTCATAACTGTACCGGATGCAATGCCCCCTGCAGGCCAAAACCGAATGGCTGAGGTTATCGCCGCGTGGGGATCTTTGACGGGGACATGGAAGACTGCACGCACCTGCGCGCAAAGCCCGATCTGTCTCTCTCTCTCTCTCTCTCCTGGGCTTGGGGACCTGTCAAAGTCCCCGGGCATATTAGCCCACCCTCTCTCGCTCTCTCTCTCTCTCCTTCCACACAGACAAGAACAGGAGCAGCGGGCGGGCCACCCCTCTGCACGCAAGCACTTCTCTCTCTCTTTGCTTTGCTTTACTTTGCTCGGGGTTTGAGCCTCTCTCTTCTTCAACACAGCCAGACGGGGTCCGCGCAAGTCGGCCCCCCNCCCCCCCCCCCCTCCCGCGCGAGTTCGCGCACTGGGGGTGTAACGGAAAGATTGACACAGTTGGTCAAACTTCGACTCCATCACCGGTTTTCCCACCACAACACCCAGAACTCTATCAACCACTTCCCGCCTCGAAGGATAAGTGTATCACCCCCCTACGACCGGTTCTGGATCTCAACTGCAAAGCCTGAGAGGCGGACGAGTCGGCCCTGCCCCTCATATAGACGTGTTGCCGGTACTCACACATACCCCATGCAAACACTCAAACGGAAACCCCAACATACCGCTGTTTGTATGTGTGCCTCTCTCTCTCTCTCTCTCTTGCTTGCTTGCTTGCTAAAGCTCTCTTTCTTTCTTTCTGCCGGGCTTAGGGGTCGTCTCGCGACCCTCAGGCGCTTGGCCCGCCCGACCACCCATCTGTTTATTAAGTGGTCGGCTTTGGGGTATTCCAGACTATGGTACAAAACAACTGAGTGGGATCCGTTTCTCCGAGTTGTCACCCCCTCCCTGGACACTAAATAGTCACACAACCCCCGCCTCGTCCCCGCGCCCCTGTGGCTATCAACCATGGCTCCAACTCGGTGTTTGCACGGATTGCTCCCCCAAGCAGTGGAAAAGCAGGCCTGTTCGAGTATCGTAAAACAAGAAAACAACAACGAGGATGTACTTCCGTAAGTGTGTTTGTTGCACTGCTTCCAGAAACTACTTACAAAAGTGCAGTTGCCGGTTGAATTCCCCCCCCCCCCCCCAATGCATGTCGGCATGGGGCAAGGGAGGTGCTAACTAGTTGGTAGTAGGTGGATCGGACTTCGTCGTTTAACGACGGAACTGCAACGAATTGGCTACGAAAGGAGAGGACTTCGTCGGGTAGTGACGGTTTCACAGTAGGACAGAGGTAAATAGCAGTGGTTCCCCCGCCTTTCAAGGTACAAACAACCGCTCAACAAAACACATGTAGGTTATAAGGACAGGCAGGTTCCCCAACTAAGTACTTACAAAAGGTCTGCATTTCGTCGAGTAGCGACGGAAAATGCAACACCCGCGGCAGGAGGTAACAAAGTAATTTGAGGACGCATAGCCACTGTTATCAGCTCAACCAAGGACACAAATGTTTTCCCCACGGCGTTCACTGGTCTTCAGAACACGGGCTTCTGGTAGTCTACCACCCTCCATCGCGACACAGACATATGTTCTTGTACTTGTCGCACTTGCCAGCTCAGGTTGGGGGTTAGGCTTGCTCTCGGCCATCCCGCGCGCATGGTGCTTGCCTCTTCCTCTTCAGCGGTCGCTCTTGTCACACGGGAGCTCGGTCCAGGCTCCCCTTCTGGCTCATTGGGCTTTAGTGCCCCCAGCTGGTTGCGCCATTGTGGTGCCTCCCCCACAGGTTCGTTGGGTCTTTATGCCATGTGCCCTGCACTTTCCCCCCTGTCCGAGGGTCTGCCCGCTGGTTCCCATGGCCATTGGTCTTCTGTGACGTCTTCCGCCTTCCACTCTGCTGGTAGCTCGACTTCGGTGTTGCTGTCGTTGTCATCGTCATCTCCCCCCCAGTCTGGCGGCGTGTCTTCCGAA
>BGNK01000545.1:2343-70944 GCA_003297005.1 Symbiodinium sp. clade A Y106 | reverse complement strand
AGCTTCCAGGCCTTTTGGAGCATCTCCCCCACTTTGTGCGGGTAGCGCATAACATAGGCCCTGTTCTCGTCCGCTATTCTCGGCATGTAGCGGTCCACTATCTGCACCAACCGGTCGGCCTGTTCCCCTACTCTGTATCGCTCGGAGAAGCGCTGTTGGTAGAGCTCATAGCTTGCTTCGTCCTTTCTGCTGAGTGGCTCCCCCGTTTGAGCGTCCTTGTAGCCGCCCTCTTCGCAAGTTGTGATTTGTCTGGAGATCCATTTGTCTTCGGCTGCCGGCTCGTAGAGTAGGTGGAGTCCCCCCCTGGCGAGGAATTGGATCTTGCGTTTGCATCTCCCCCCGCTGTTGCTGGAGCTGTCGGAGCTGGAAGTAGTTGCAGGGATGTGGTTGCATCCCCCCCCGCTGCTGTCGGAGCAGGGAGCGGCTGTGGTACCGGTAGTGGCTGTGGCGCTCTGACATTCATTCTTTCGGCGATCCCATGCAGCCTACACTCTGGGTCCTCCCGCATGTGGACCTTTCGGAACCCCGTCTGGCAGACGCCCACTCCAAACCTGCACAGCTTGCATTGTTCGGGCCGCCATGGCGTAGTTCACTCTTCACTATGTCGCCCTTCCTGCCACAGTCACGATCTCTGAGGTCACAAAGTCCCCCACCCAGTCTTGGTGTAGAGAGCGCGAACCTTGGTCCTTTCGAGACGGAGGCAGATGGTGAAGAGGTCCGTCTCCCCCCGGCAGTAGCGTTCAGGAGCAGGCTTTTGCAGCAACTTGGTCGCCGTCACTGAAGTAGTTCTGCAAACTTGCCCTCTAGGATTATGGCTCCCTCTGGGCGCAGACCGGACTAGTTAGACTAGTTACTTGTAAGGAGGATCCGGGCGGGCCAAGGGAGTTCCAGAGGCACAGTCAGGAACTTCCTCCCCCCCGAAGGCCCCCCCTTGAGCTTGAGCCAAAATGCCTCTCTCTCTCTCTCTTTCTTTCTTTCTGCTGCTCTCTCTCTCTCTCTCTTCTTCTCCCAGGCTTAAGGGGCGAGTCAAGCCCCCCGGGCGCTGCGGCCCGCCCGCTTTTACGGGCTCTTAGAGGGGAGTGAAGTAAGATGACTCTCTCGACTGAAATGGTAAGATTAACTATTATATTGGACCATGGGTTTTCAGTCTTGTAGTCATCCCCCGTTCATGACATTCGAATTTGGCAGATTCTCCCCCTACATCAACAAAGCACCACAGCTCACCGAAGGTTTTGGGGGTATCAGCATCGCCTGTGTCTAGCCCTGTTGTCCTAGTGAGGCCACGTAAGATGCAAGTACATTAATACAACTCACATAAGAAAACTTACCTTGTGAGGACCATCGGGCTTGTGCAGAGTGCGTAGCAATGCCTACCGCCCCCCTGCTCTCTCTCTCTCTCTCCCTCTCTCTCTCTCGCACCCGGAGTGATGCTTCCGTACGATTCCACAGCCAGCTTGCAAAAAAAGATCACCTCACTTGCACATGTAACCATCAATAATGCCATCGTGGTGCTGGCAGGCACACTTTCTTTTAGTCCCGCATGAGTAGCGCATGCAAGCTTAAAGCGTTATAGACCGTCCTGTGGAAGGCTAAAGACAGACTAAGCAGATTGCAAAATGGCGCGTCTCACTTCACTTCACATGGTGAAAGATCTCATGCGCGATGCAATGGTCCTGGCACATGGTCAGCTCTTCAAACTGCCCTTTGCAGTCACCTTTGCCATCGGTGCGCATGCTGATTCGCTGAACGCAAGCGTTGTACTCCTGCAACCAGTCGGCGCAGCTTGACAAACAGCGTGGTTTGATCTCGTCCAAGGGGTCCTTGTGCTCCTCCCCCGGCTTCAAGTGTGGCGCATGGTACTTTGGGAAGTGCAAGAAGAACTGAGGACTGTAGGAGAAGCTCATGGGCAAGGACGGCCAGGCGGGTGGCGGGACTGCAGCAGGGAAGAGCTCCAGCCAAACAGCTCACTGTGACATGCACTTCGCCCTAATGCATGCCAAGTGTACCCAACTCAAATAATTAATGCTCACAGACTCACAGACACTCTCGGCTTAGGTCATTTCCAGGAGCTGCCTTGTGAAACTTCTTGTGAGCTGCGCATCTTTGTGTGTCTTGGGCTCCTGCGCAGGCCGCAACACTCCGGCGGAGTCTTGTGATTGGATCGGGGTAACGCTGGTAAATGCGTACGGACATGGACAAACCGCTTCATTGCAGGCGCGTGTCGTATCTTAACTGGAGCTCAGCGATGGTCGCCGCTCGGGTCCGCCCTGCGCAGCACACCATTCTGCGTGCAGTTCGGGCGCGAAGCAGAAAAAGAACACGAAGGTGGCAGAGTCGGAGCTTAGATCCTGCGTGTCGAATGGCTCTTCTTCTTAATCTTGCGACCTTCGTTGCTCAGCTCGGTCTGCCCGCTAGACCTGGCCAGTGAGGCGAAGTCTAGGTGCACATGCTTCTTAGGGGACTGGTCAAAGGGATGTCTGCTCAGATTCTTCCAGGCGCTTGTTCAGAAACTCTTTGTCGCATTTGTTCGTGCATGGACGCTAAGCGAAGCGAGCCAGCTGTGCCGAATCACTGCTGTCATGGCACGCACATCTCCTCCCTACAACTTGCCGTGCTGTCGAGATCTGCCGGGGAGTCTTTGCATCTCTTCTACATGCAAGGCAAGCTAGCAGCCTGGCATGCTGCAACATGCAAACGAGAAACCCGTGCATCAACCACACCCCTGTGTTGGCCCCAGAGGCCCCTCGCGCTACTTTTTCCACTTCTTTGCCGCCTTTCGTCGACAACGGTTCTTTGCCACCCCGTCGAGGTGAAAGAGGAGCTCATTGAGGCTTTCATGCGACAGTGCCGGACTCAGCGGCATCTTTGACCTGCTGCAAGCAGGCTCTTCGTTTTCGCTGCGGTCCGTCCTGCTTCAACCCACCCCTGGAAGGCGGCATGGATTGCAAACTATAATGGGCATGGGCGCACCCAGAGATTCCATTCGCTGCTCTCCTCTACCTGCGGTGAAGACTTGCATACCAAAAGCTGAAGTGTGAAGGGATTGCGGAGTCGGCTCAGCAAGCGTGAGATCCTGGCACCGGCAGATTCAGCAGCGTCTATGCGACCGTCGCAGAACTGAGGTCTGCCTGCTCTCGCGGTCACACGAGTCCCCCTACCAACACACACCGACAGCTGTGCAAGTGAGTTGACGACATATCTGTAGCAGCAGTCCAAGAGCACGATGGCAAGGCCCCGACCACACCAGGAATTGCAATTCATCGTGTTGGAGCCAACATACACCATGATGCCTGTACCTTTCAAGGACCCCAATGCACCACTCTGGCACTCACCGCAACGCCGTAAGACTTCTACAAACCCACGCAGCCATGTCCCTCTTTCATTTTCGCACAGATCAGGCCGGGCTGCATTCTGCGTTCTCCGAGCACCACTGCTGAGCCGATTCCCACAGCGCGCCCTCCAGGCCGCGACGCCACTCGGCAAATCGCACGAATGTGCTAGTCTGGGGCCGAAGCGGACCAGCGAACACCTGCTCCGCCGACGGGGTGGACGCCGACCATCTCAGATGCACACCTCAAGCTTGCCAAACGAAGGATTCGGGAAACCGCTCCTCAAGGCCGCAGAGAGCACACATGCACTGACCCATCGGCCATCGACAGGCTCAGCTTACAGCCTCATCCCTCTGTGCTGGCGAAAACCCAGCTGTGAGACCTACCGCAGGGACAGCCTTTAAGGGATTTTAAGGGTAAGCTGCAGTGCCTCCTTGTGCAAGGGTTTGCTGAGTCTCTCGTTCCTGCGCCTCGTCCTCCATGTCAGCCGCAGTTCCTTCCGACGTCCACAGCTCTCGGGCCACTTCCTGGAATTCACATCCAACTCCTCCTGCTCACGGTGGTAAAGCCATCACAGGCACATCACAGGCTGAGACTTGGGCTTTCAGCGTCTTCATGTCGGCAATGCCAAACGGGAAGCGCAGCAAGGTGCCGTAGCCCTGAATAATTCAAGAGTGCAGTAAGGCTCCCGAAGCACTGAACTTGGGAGGATCCAAATTGCGGAACGCCAGGCTTGAAGCTCGCAGACAGCCACTCCTCCGGCCAATCTGGAGCGTCGGGTGAACCTGGCTGAAGCTGCGAGGACCTGTGCCCGGGAGGAGCACATGTCGACTGGCACTCCGCAGGTGCTTGTCAGCCAGTACAACGTAAAGGCTGCACATCGCTGAACTGAAGTCGGCCTGATGGGCTGGGATCTGCTGATGGCTCCTGCCGTAGAATCTCATTCACGCCTACTCGAAGGCGGAATCCCCCGTTTCTTAGTGAGGGCAGAAGCGCGAGGATGACGGCATCAGAGCCAGTGCGAAACCAGAATCCAAGCCGGAGCCTTCAGATGAAGGCGAGGCGCTCTCGCATACCTGGAGATAAAGATCTGAGCCCTTATACCGAATGCGAGGTGCCGTTTTTTCGGGCCTGGAGCGACTTGCGACATTCCACAAGCTCAGCCTCGAGGCAGTGCTTCGCCCATTCGCAGTGCCAGAGGTCCCTCTCTGAGAATCGCTCGGCTCGCCTGTGCCCTTTCCGAAGCAGCCATCGCACGCAGGAGATCCGCAGCAGCGCCGCGCGGTACTCGGGTCGGGAGCCGTCAGAAACCGAACCACTATAGATGCATCCCTAGAACTGCGAAGCCAACAAGTATCAAGCAGGAGTGCTTGACGTACAGTCAACAAAGGATGGTGCGAGACGGATCCCGCCTCTATGCGGCTCTTCCTGCGTTTCAGCCTGATAGTTGGCAAGAATTGGCAATCCCTGCTGGTTGGGCTGGTTGGGTTGGGCAATCCAGCAATCCAGTGGTTGCTGGAACACGTGACCCAAACGGAACACATCTCCACATAGAAATCTAGCAGTATCTAGGGACTGAATCTGGTTGGTTGAATTTTTGCAACGGTGTCACTTCCCAAGTCGAGTTCATGTTGCAGCGAAAAGCCGAGCGTGGGACGATTGCTGTGAGATAGGCCATGCCGGCTAGCCTCGCGAAGACAAAACGGAGGCAGCAAGGCGCCTAGGCCTAGGCCGTTCTCTCAGCGACACAGCCCGGCCTTAACAACATGACTCACAGCAGGCTAACAAAGAATGCTGCCATGGCATCAGCAGTTGTTCTCTCTCTCTCTCTCTGTTGTCACCTGTGCTACCTCGGCCTCGTTGCACAGGTAACTATCTTTACCACCTGCGACTTGTAGTATCTTCTCAAGAGGGAGTCTGGGCACTAGCCACTGCTGCAGCTCTGGACAGGGACACGGAATGAGACTTCGGGATTCTGGCGGTGGCCATGCGAATGTATCCGGCTTTCTGGTGCATGCAGTGCATAGCTTTCGTGGCACACCGTTCAATGTGAAGCCGGCAGCTTGACCTCGATTCTCAGATGCCGCAAATTGAACGTCCCGGCTTGCCAAACTGCTTAGCAAGTATCCGAATCCAGGGGTTGTGGCAAAGAGCGTTCAAGACAGAGCACTTCGGGCGCATTTTTGCAGATCGTGGGCAACATTGGCCCGATCCATGCAATGTCCGTCCCAGACTCGATCAGTGCACCCAGCGGCGGTTGAACCTAAACACAGGAATCAGCGACATGAAGCCAACAGGAGAAACAACACACACGCTGCACATGCTCACTCATCCGTGACGTCATCTGTGCACCTGAAACTCAGACGAAGTTTGCATTGACCTGCTCGCCCGGGCCAGAAGGCGATGCCATCCTGGTCACAACAAGCGATGCACTTCTGAAGCACCCACATGTCACATGCACAACACAGCTCTCTACTTGGCCATCCCCGGGCCCACAAAAGCCAACAATGTGCCGAGGCTCAGAATCGGCTGCCCATGTCCGGCACGCAACACGTAATCCAGGGCATGCACACGAGGTCCGCTGGGTCTCGGGGCAGATGGCCCTGAGGGCGGGCATTTTTGCACATGCCCTCAGTTGAACCGTGTAACCTGCGACATGCCCAACCTGGGGTTTGTACTCACGTACACTAAGACTATCTACCGGTACATACCGTGTCAGCACATTGTCGCATAGCATCTCATGGCTCTCGTGCTCTTGAAAAGCAGCATGCACTTTCTTTTCGGGTGACCTGTTGGCTGAAGTCGTGGGAGTTCCACAAGGGACTCCTTTGGGGCTTGCAAGCGCAAGCTTGGCAGCAGGCAGCAAGCCGGTGTAAGCGGTGTGCTCCTCATCCCAGCTTGCATCGACGGGCTGATCGGATCCATCGCTTTGATTCCTGCAACTTGTCGCATGGCTGGAGACATGCCATGTCCAATGTCGCCTGTAGAACCACAACACAGCGGTGCCAATGGCCGCTGCGCTGAGGAGCGCCGCAACGGCAACGAACCAAGGCAAACCTGCATTTGCAAAAGTAGGTCAGGCACAGCTTTCGAAGGAGATGTTTTGCCGTCTCGCCCCTGTACAGCAAGAGATCAGATGACAAGCAACTTCCTGGAAGGAGTGCCCGTGACGGCTTGGCGTCGAACCCGGAACCTACACAGCATCTAACTACAGACGTCTTCGCGAAACCTCAACGCAGCCCTGGCACCAAACCTGCTTCCCCAAAGTCTCAAGTACGCGCCTCCAGACGAAGTCGAGAGGCTGTTTCAGAGATTTTCAGATTTAACCGGTTCAACGCGCACGACTTCATCGACGACTCGAAACAACGCTTGATTCATTCACTGGCTGCGTGCTCGCATGCGAACACCGAATGCAAAAACAATCAATGAATTTAGCCAAGGGCAGCAACAGCAACTAAAGGGCATTCCGAGAAACTAACCTGTGAAGCACCTCAAGCAGGTAAGGCTACCGGGGATTGCATAAGTGCTATGCTGAAAGACATGGTGAAAACGACTGCATTAGTCGTCTGCTTCGACATGTGCCGATGTTGCCTGCGAAGCTTCTTGTGGCTTCAGGCCTGCAAGAGCGTCCATCGGCTCTGACTCTCCCTGCCTTGCTTTCGAGGGCTCTGAGGGCTCTGCGTCATCAGTTGGAGGTGCTCCAAAGCGCTTCGCAGAGGTGCCATCGGCGCGACCTCGGAGCTTCGAAGCCACTTGCGGCACTGCCGCTACAGCGACCGTCAGCAAACTGTCCTGGACTCGGAGAGTTTCAGCTCCGAGATGCTTGGTCATCCAGACGCTGCATTGCCAGTGTCCCGCCTTCGACTCAGACCCAGCTGCAAGCCGTTCGCCCCGAATTAAGACATACTCGTGAGGTCCGAGAAACTGTGTTGAATCTCTCGCAGAGCATCTTGCAGCGTCGCGTTTTGACCTCGCAAGAAAATCCAATTCTGATGGAATGTAAGCCGTTATACACAAGTTTAAGCAGCGACATCTTCAAAGCCTAGCCTGCGGTGATTGCCGTCGCCGGGGCGGCAGAGCGCTGCACTTGGGGCACCTCTTTCGCGTTGCCTGCAGCTCAGGAATTCAACGGCCTCCGGAAGGCGACTTTTTCTTGTTGAGCCCGCGGAGCCGCGGTGGCTCGCGGCTCGCTCTCTAATTTCCACCGATTCGCAGCTCTTCGGGCCACTGGTCGCCGTGCTGTCGGGGATGGTGCCCAGGGTGGCATGAGGCCCCATCAGCCAGCACCTGAGCTCCGCAGCCCGAACCCCTCACCTCATGCATGAATGAAACTCTCGCAGTTACAGGCCACCACTTTTACACGCATACTGCCGCATACTCCGATGCTGTAGAACATGGCACGGATGCAACATCCTCAAACAGTGAGCCAAGCGACGTGAACGTCTTGTTGTAGAATGTCCAGTAGGAACCTCAACGGGTTTGGGTGTGTGCCGGTTAGCCGGGCTAGAGCACACAAGTGGAAAAGTACGTACACAAGACAAATGTCGGTTTGAGACTCGTCTTGTCACCGTCAACTGCACTCGGACAAGCTGCATCCGACATCGGCCAGGCAGGCCTTGGAGAACGAGGAGTGTCCCGCGTGCTTCCATAGCTGCGCGCACAGTAACAATGAGGACTGCACGGCACTTAAGGAGCACTCGGTCACTACCGCTTCAGCGCTGACCTGTTTCGAACTTGCAACCGGGGTGCTCTTTGGCAGCCTGATGCAGCAGTCGACGTGAGCACCGTCTACAATATGCTCCGATTGGCGATTCGCTTCGAAGTGTGGCAAGTCAGCGGTACACCACTTCGTTCAATGTGCTCCGATGTGCCTGAAGCATCTTCCTGCAGACCGCCGTTCGGACTCCATACTTTTTCGTCCTTGGCAGACGGGATGTCACGTATCTGCGGAAATGAATTGACATGGGCAGCTGACATCACAACACGTACAGTAATTTGGAACTCTGCGCCGTCACACTCAACAAGCCGTGAGACCATGTAGTGCTCGCCGTTGAAAGCGCAGCTTGGCGCATGGGCGGCGCCTCGCGCAAGCGTATCGTCGACAAGGCCCATGTTCCGCTCTGGATTTCTCGTGAACTATAGTCGGGCCTTGTGTTGGCCAACTGAGCAGCAGATGCAGCAGCAACAACGGCAGCTTCGCTGCCATTCTTCTTCTGGCAACCTCACACGCTCTTACTCGAAGCAGGGCCATTCATGATTCATGACCCAAGGACAAGCCACCAAAGTCCACACAGCTGCAAGCCTGCAAAGTTCCTCCCACGGCCGGCAGAGTTCACAGAGTCATTGCAAAGCACTACCTGTTCCTTGAGCCAATGTTCCCATTCTATAATCGCTAAACTTTCAGGGGCATGTTGATGCATGTTGCCTAAGCCCCAACTGCTAGGCTGCTAGGCACAACTCAAAGCCAACCGATTGCAACATGCGCATCCGACATGACAGCCCCAGCAGGACAACCGCAAAGCCTTTCTTTTGATTTTCTTTGCTTCCACGGCTGCTCAGTGTTCGTGCCGCACGCCCGCCGCTTCTTGGGCTCCTGATCCTCATGGCAGCATACAGCCCAGCATAGTCGAACACCAAACACCCCAAATTCACTATGCGCCGGAAGTTTGCATACGTGGCATCAGACAATTTTGAGGAACCTCAGTCACGAAGGTCCGGGCTCCGTCTGCTAGGGCCCAACCTGGACTCCGCGAACCGACATCCGGGGATTGGAACCCATCGAGAAGCAAGACAGGTGCTGTTGAGCTGACGGCTTCCGAAGTAGCAGGTGATCTGAGCTGCGACAACAAAAGAAGAGCTGAGTTCCAACAACATCATGACCGGCCATCCCTGCTGCAATATTATGCTTGCAACACCTGTTATAGATAGGAAGGCACGCACTCAGCGAAAAAAACAAAAAAACACTTCAGCAGAGCGGCTGCAGTGGGCCTGCGCGAGGACTGTCCGAAGGCATCGACTTTGAAATGCTCCTGACGCTAGCCGCTAGCTGGCTGACCGCTCAGGAAGCAACTACCCAGGACGGATACTTAGCCGTCTGCGACGATGTTAACCTCTGGAATGCATGCTGCACACCATGTCCCTTTTCTCTTCTTCGCCTCAGCCTTTCAACTCTGGCATGGTCACGCGACATGCGCGGTCGAGCGCTCGGTCTGTCGGGTGGTACTGCAAAGCCTGTGCGACATGATTCACTAGCTGCTTTCCACGGATAGCCGCAGGACCAAGAACAGTTGTCATGACTCTTCTGCGCGAGGAAATCCAGACGCATCCACAGATGAGAACATGCCCGCATCGAGCATACACGGGTAACCTCTAGTTTACAGACTGTGCTTAATAATAGGACTAACAACTCAATGGCTCTGAGCAGAGCACGGTTCTGCTGGAGCGCCTCAGCAAGTACCTGGTGGGCCTTTGTGGTGCGCATCATCAGTCTTTCCGGGGAAGCTGGGTCCGTTTTCTGCACCATGGCCTCAATGTCTCCGAGGAGGCACTGGCCAAGTTCAAGGAAGCTGTCGCCACTCAGCCAGCGGCATAGAGAACTGCTGCACCCATGCGGCAGACCTCCGGGTCGACCAGGTGGGCTTTCATGGCATCCACCGCCCGCGCAGCTCCGCCAGCATCCGCCACTACTGTGCAGCCACCGTTGGTCACGACGATGCCTGCCATGGATGCCAAGTCTCAGAACGCATCTGCAATCAGCTTCGTCTGCTCAGGCCGAAAAGCAAGCCTCTCAGCACACTGCATGCGACTCGTTGGACGCCGGCATCGCGAGGAAAGCGGGTCATGGCCTTGCCAGCTGCAATCCCAAAGCACAACCTAATAGCCGGACACCTGCTTGTAGAAGTTTTCCGACAGGCTGACCAGCCTCCAGCACGACCGGACACACCGATGCAGGGCTGAATCCAGAACCAGAGGGCACTGCGCTGCCCCCTGCCTTCACCTGACTCTCGCTTGACATTGAGCCGGCGTTGCCAAGGCACCTAGAAATGAAACTCTCAAAGGTCCGTTGCCTCGGCCAGCAGTCCACCCAAGCGAGTCAGGCCGACTTCCTGGTCTACATCCAGTGAACATATCGGAGCACGACCTCTACAAGGACCACTTGCCTGGACTTCTGCACAATGGCTGTGCTTCTCCAGTAGCTTCTGGAGCTGTCAGAGAGTGGCAACAGGACGCAACCCTTGTGCTTGAAACTGCAACAAAGCACTCTCCAACCACTGGCCGGCCTTGCTCAGACCGTGGGGAGTGGTGTCTGTCCAGCTTTTCAGCTCTTCGCAAACCTTTAGCTCGGCCTGCCAAGACAAAGGCGGCTGCTCTTCGTCCTGGGCTCCGGCCCAGGTCTGCCACGGTCTGCCTCTGATGCTGACGCCCTGCTGTAAGGCTGCTCGAGCTCCGGCGCTTTCGGCTGCAGCTCGCAGTAGAGCTCCTGATCCTTAATCGGTACAACTTTTTCTTCCAGCTATTGGGTGTGCGCCCCATCGGCGCCCGTGTTGCGGGAGGCACTTCCGTTCATGTTCACATGTTTAAAACAGTAGCAGGGGCGATACATTCGCAGGTCAAGGACATTCTTGGCTAAACAAGGGCTGCTTACAACTCGCAAGTATTTTGGCGCGAAGACCCTTTTTCCCTGCGCTGTCCCCTTGGACTTTATTACGGGTTCGGGCATGGATGCTGTGCGGGAACGGATGAGGTCGGAGTGGACGTTATTACGGTTCGGGCGTGGGTTTCCTGCTTGAATGGCTCATGGATGCCCTGCAAGAACAGATGGATGCTGTGCGAGAACGGATGAGGTCGAAGTGCACGACACCGAAGAAGAAGATGCTCAAACTCCGGGGAAAGGCCACTGCAACTCTGAAGAGGGCGAAGCAGCAAATCCTGGCAAAACCGAGTTTTTGAACACCGGAACATCCAGAAAAGGCGAGACGCTGAAACACCGAAAACTCACAACTTCCAAACTCATGGAAAAGCATTGAAAATCTGAAGAGCTCGAAACAGCGAAACCCTCGTCAAAACCGAGTCGAACAGCTGAAAAGTTAAGAAAAGCACACACAATTGCACGGGTCACGGTCCAACTATTTGTATTGGGTCAGCGTCTGTATCGCAACGAAGTTGCGAGGTAGAACTCCTCCTCCGACACCGACTGTCCGTCCTCGAACCTCGACGGGAGCCGCGTTGCGATATTGCGAAGCGGGAAAGCCAAAAAGTGGTCCGAGAGGCTGAGAGAGGTAGAACTCGACGCCTTCCCGCAGCTCGCTAGAAAGGCTCTCAAGGCCGCCTTCCTCCAGACGAGTTAGAAGCTCTCGCAGCTGCTCCTGGAAGCAGTTCGTTCGAAGAAAAATTTCGATTTAAAAACCTCAGCCAAGCTTCCTGATGCCAGGAGTGTGGCTCTGAAAGCCACGGAGGGCCCGCGGAGAGCTGAGCCGAGATTTTCTCCAGCTGCTTCTGCACCCAAACCAGATCCTTCAAGCGGATGCTTACGTCTCTTGGCCATGACACATCTACTTAGTGAATTTAGTGCCTTCTGCAGCCCAGCTGCTTTGCCTTCCTTCGTTTTCGTCGCTGCCTTGCCCTTCTTCGGGGCCATGGCGATCAAAGCTCGAACCGATGTGGTGCTTTCCCGTATATCTATGCTTGATAGGCAACTCTCGCCACACTGTACGCACGTGCCTTATAGGCATTGAAGGCTGCACATCATCTCTTAAGGCAAAGATGCGCGACTGGAAAGTCCTGTGATGTTTTATTATCGTTGAGCCTCGCCTGTCGGCACTGACTTAGCAATGGCATGCCTTCCACTGATGTGTCGTGCCGTGGCGTCGTAGTACGGTATCAGCAGTACAAAGCAGCAGTCCTGGACGAGAACATTGGACTTGGCCAGCACAGCCAGTCCCTGTACCTGCTCGTGTGCAGTGCATGTCATGGCCGCCTGCTTCTGAAGGAGACGAAAGCAGACTGGTGCCATTCGCCGTTTCTGATTCTGCCGATATCGGCAATCCTGTGAGGCGGGGCTCAGGATGAGCCAGGCTTGTGACACCTTTCAGTTGCCATGCAGAGTCGCCGCTCGAGACAGCGGCTCTGGACTGCTCGTGTGGTTTTCGCAACAAGCGACCAGAAAAAATTGCACAAAGGATGTCTGCGCATGTCCGTTTATGACCAATAGGCCTTCGTACGACCACTCTCTGTGCTGATTATGCTGGCATGCGGCGGCCAACAGAAGGTTCAAGCTAGGCCTGGGATCCTGCGCATGCCTCCCACAATGACAAGTTTGCCCCCTGTCAAGGAGGACACGCCAGCACTGGGAGAGGGAGAACCGAATTTTTGGCTTTAAGCCCGGTATCTTCGCCCTCGCCAGGCTCACCGCTCTAAGTCTGCATACCTTTGGGTCACAGCAGCTGCTATCTTGGACTGGCCGTCCGAAATCCTTGGATGAATTGCGCTGATTTGGGTTGCGGCACAACTGTCTAGAATCTAGAAAGGTGTTTCTTTGTCGCATACTTTGCCCCTCACGTTCACACCTGAAAACACCAGCATGCGAAGCGTTGCGAGGTCCTGCCCTCCCCTGCTGTCAACACTCGCACTTCCAAGATTCCACCCCATTGCAGTTGAGAAGCATGTATCGGATCCCGGCCTGGAATGTGGCTTTGACCACCGTGTCCGGCAGGGGAAACCACCATGGAATGACCAATCGCATGGAGCCACGCGACAGATGCCTGCTTGGAACTGTCGTAAGGCTCGAAACGCCTTCCTTCAGAATGAATGCAACTGCAGTCACGCCACTGCACTGCGAGATCTGAACCTCTTTCTCTCCAGGTCATGCTGTTCTGCCAATTCAAGCTGAAGGTGTCTTCCTCAGGTGCGCATCATGTGGCCGGCCTTTCATGCTAGTAGTGACATTTATGTGTAACGGTTTTATATAAGTCTAAGAAACCACCCGGAAGTTAATGCTTTTTACAAGTGCCAGAAATTAAGCCCTTCGGGGTGACGGTTCTCCGCATGAAAGTTTGGCTCAGATTGGCAGGACGTCAGCAGCTTTGGAAGACAAGGGTCGTCGAACTTTTCGAACTTGAACTGTCGCAGGTCTTTGTCCCAGTTACCCACTTCAAGGCTCACCACCTCGACATTGACGGCCTGGACACCAACCCATCGAAATCTTGATCTTCTAGCAACAGCACCGGACACCACAGAAAATCACTCAGCTTACTGTCACACAACCAGTGACATGCAAGAACCTCGAATCTGCCTCAGTAGGACTGTTTGAGCTTTCTGCCAAGCTGTCGATGGATGACGCTTGATCAGTTTCTCTGGTGAGGCTGCCGAGTCTGCTTCTGACCTCTAGGGCCCAGCGCCTGCACCACACAACCTGGGTTTCTGGGCTCTGCACCCCGGGCTTCAGCATCAACTTGCAGGTCAGTCCTGAGAAAGAACAGGGGAACAAGTGACATTGCATCGGCTGCATGTACTCTCCGACAGTCATGCCTTTTGCAACATGTTGTCGGCACCCACCACCCTCTTTGTTCAAAGCTTGCCTCCTCTCGTCGGCTCACAGCTCCAGGAACGGAATTCCAGCGCATACTTGGGGATACCCTTTCCAGCTCACATATTCACGGCATTTGATATGCCACCCAAGGAGCTGGCTTGATTCTTCCACGTGCCCATGGTGGTGGGCTTCATGTAGGCATGCCACATTCCTGCAGGGCACAGAACCTGGAAGTAGCTGGCATCCCTTGAGAGCTTGTAGATTTGTTGTTTATTCTAGGTGCTGCGGAACTTCTGGGTTACTGTGAGATCACCCTCACTGAGTCACGATGACACACCCAGAAAGTTACGCGTGTTGACGCTCACATTCGGACAAGTCCAGGCCAGGTCTGCAGAACACACTCAGAAGTAGAGATATCTGGGGGAGCAGGATTCGCTCTCCTCAGAGGCTGTCAAGTGCAGTATCCCATACAAGCATGCGAGTTAGCCTTCCTAAGTCTTCCTAGTAAAATTCCTTTTTGACCAGGGCGGGGCCGCCTTTCTGGCCTTTGACTTCCTCAGTCTTCTCGGCACCGGCAGCTAGGATGTTCACAGCCTCCCGCTTCATCCTGCGCTCTGCAAAGAAAGCTTCGATTTCAGCTTTCGAGCTGCTCCAGATCCCATAGCAAAGCCACTTGCCCCCAAGAGTCAGATCATTCATCCCAGCTACGGTGGCATTTTCCACAGGCCTCAGCAACTCTGAGCGCCTCGTAAGATCAGCTCTAACTCTGAGTGGTCACATTGCCACGGCGACCGAGAGGCACTGACTTGCTCTTTTCTGCCTCAGCTAGCTCGAGTTCTGCATGTCCAGCAACACGACCGAACAACAGGTTTCTTTTGCACACGATGTCCGAACCTCTAATCCCGGGATCTGTTTATTTGCATGTCGCATCAATGATTTCAACAGCTTGCTTAGGATGCAGCGACGTGCATCTGTAGTTTTGTTTGGACCGCAGCATGCTTTGCTTCGCACGAAAGTATTGGACTTCCGCCGATACGCCGGCATGGGAATAATGGGAAAAACGGCTCAACTATGCCGATGCCTGTCTCGCGCAGGCACCCGGAAACCCTTCTTGAACCCAGACTCTGATTCACGGGTAACCCCTGCATTTGGCCCTGAGCCCCTGGGAAACCCCACATCGCTACGCTCTTCGTGTGAAAGATTGCGGGACGGCTGTGGCAGCATAGTTCGCAGGCATGCTCGCATCTTCGGAAGGCTTCAAGGCAAGGCTGAAAGTCCAGGTCGGGAGACAAGACAGCTTCTGTCTGTTCCATACTGCTTGAAGTTTGGGGCTGATCCAGCAAGCTGCCGTGGGAAGAGCTAGGCAAGTGTTTGCAGGACCCAAAGCCCCAGGCTGTTTCATCTGTTGCTGACTCACCAATGTAGCCCACAAGTCGGCAGGTGCAGCCGGCTGACAGGTGATCAACCAAGTTTCTACCAGCCGCATCAATTCGGAGCAAGGCACAGAGATTTCCAGCACACGGCCATCGGCCCTCTGGGCAGTTCGGCGTAACCGCTCCGAGGCCAAGGTATCTAGCCAGGGACATGCAAGAAGTAACAGATTCTGAAAAAGCTCGGAGTCGCGATCACTGATCCGCCTGGTTCCTTCTCAATCGTTGCGAAGGATCTTGCAGAGACGAAGCCTGAGCTTCGGTCGAAGATGAGAGACCCATTGTCTTTCAGCGGCTTATAGCAGCTGGGGCGCCGCAAACGGCAGCAGCAACCCGGATGAAGCTCGAGCAGCCGTTGCCTAGAGGGTGCTCGAAGCTGCTACCAGCAGCACGCGCGAAGTTTCAGCGAAACAACGGATGCTTTCGGTGCCTCGGGTCTCAAGCCGTCGTGGTCGCGCTGGCCGCAGGAAAGGGGCTTCGATGGTAACAGGGCGGAGAGATCTCTCCCAAGGCGCCGCGGCGATCAGAGCCATGGCTCCTTGGTTGCACTGGCACCGGTTCAGTGACCAAGCAAACTTCGCCCGAGATATACTCCCGCACCCTTGAGATAAATCCCGACATGCGTCTAGGCTCTCGACCTCGGCACAACGGAAAATGCCGAAAAGCTTTCACGCCCGGATTGCTTTCCTGGCGATCCCCTATGCAACACCCTATAATTGGTTCATGCATACGCATTTGTGCATGCTTGAAGGGTGTGGAGAATTCCCAAGTCTAGCGGTGAACATCTGAAGCCAGCGGCCTACGTTGACTCACGGCATGCACAAGCAAGCGTGAGCCGTCAGCAGAGTTCTCATAGCATCGCACGCTGGCAAAGGTGGTAAGCTTTTTGCGTCAGCAGGTGCGCATCGGGCCACATCATGGCGACCCAATTTCTACCTGCACATAGGCTACAGATGCGCTTCAGTTGAAGGCGCAGCTCTAGGGTCGAAACAACGGCCCACACGTCGCAGGCAGCTTCCTATGAAGATGTATGATTGCACGCAGAGCAAAATACAGTAGCCAATCCTAGCAGCTGTCCTATCAATGGCGGCAAGCTAGACCGATCGCAACAGCTAGGAATGAAACAGCTCGCATGCTGGGCTCCGTGTTGGGCTTCAGCAATTTGAATTACGTCCTAAAGCTGCCGAGTCCTTCCAGGATCGCAAAGCAAAGAGCTTTGGGAGACCATCTTCATATCCTTTACAGCATCTGAACAAACTCCCGCGAGACTGGAACATTCGACTTGGTGTGCGTGGCTTCCCCACCACTTGCATGCTCCAGGTCCTAGCCTGAAATATCTCTAGACATACTATACGGTATGTAGGTCAAACTGCATGCCGCGGCAAGCCCTTGAACATCAAAAAAGAGCGCATGAGGGCTACTACTCCCGCATTCCCTCCATGATATGCCCCGCCCGACCCTTCGCAGTCCAGACAGCAAACGGTTGCAAACAGACATAATTCGGGCTTGCCAAAGTACGACAATCAAAGGAGAAGGGCCGAGTCTAAAACGCACTGGTGCCTCAAAGTGGATGCTCCTTGCAAAAAGCATGTTGGTGCCAACACAGTCTGTAATGGAAGCTAAGGATTCGATCGGCGGCTAAAGAAACCGATTCGGCACAGTACGCATGTCTTGGCTACTGGCAGGACCGAAACATACCTCCGTTCAAGCCGGACTCTGGCATGGACCCTTTTGCACATCATTGCTCAGGACAAGTTCACATGCTGCCAGCTCCAAGCGTCAGTCCACAGACTGATCGGAGACTCCGCTTCACGAAAGAGCTCCGAAGCCGATGCCGTGGTGTGCTTCTTGACGTGCTGCTCATTATGAGTCAGACCGCACTGTACCCGCTCATTGCCCATGTCGGCAAGCTCTATCTAAGCCCCATGCACTAAAAGGCTAGACCATGACAATTCATCACAAGACGTCGGCATGTTTCGGAGCGCACTGTGCAACTGCAAGTGCAATGCTGGCGCATGCTGGAGCTCTCCGTGTTGCGAAGACTGAAACATATGCTCGAATTAATGCGGCAATATGGCCATTTTCGGGCCGGGACGGCTTTTCATAACATGCTGACATAGGGATGCCATGAAGCGGCTATTGGTCATTGAATTTATTGAATCCCAGCTTCGCTAGGTTAGCAGTGCCAACTGCAGTATCTCGGCCACCCCGCATCCGCAGCAATTCAATTATTTGCGCATCCCCCTGCAGTATTGAGTGGGTTGACCGCAGCATAAGCCAGATTCTGAAAAAGCGCTCGCAGAGAATCTCATAAACATCCGAAGTATCAAAACCAGCTTTATCCACTTGGGAATTCTGCGACAGGCTTGTTCGGGCCTTAGGTTTGTGTGGGCCTGGCATCGCGCAACGTTTGATTGGCTTTGGCGGCTCATCGAGGGATGCGTATTCAGATCCTCGGAACAGGGGGACACCGTCGTGCATGATAGATACTCTTGGGTCATGTCAAGGCACTGCTTCCGAGAAGCTCCAAGACAACTTCAAAGCGCAGCAAAACAAAACACTGCTCGACCAACTGCCAGAAGCATTGGACCGGGTGCTGCACATATGACATTTACAGGCCGTCTTCCACACTGGCCTTACCTCGGGTGGGAAGTGGGAACGAGGGCTCTGCAGCTGGAGCAAAGCCATCAGTCAAGCAGCAGCTCGTCCTCGGAATCCTCCGAGTCGAGATCCCAGAGCAGGCCGCCTGGCCGTGGCAGCTCACGAGCCTGTCACTGCAGGCGGGCGCCCTGCACCTGCCGGATCGCCCCCAGCTTCGGGGTGTCCCGGGCCCCAGTAAAGCCTGAGCACAGGTCTCGAAGCACGAAGACCTTGCAAGTGCACACAAACCTTGAGGCCAAAGTTCTGAGCCCTTGTACACAACAAGCCGAGGCTACGGAAGAAATGCAGTGCGAGGTGAAAACAGGATCCCATCAGGATCCGAGATCTGCTGCAAGTTGCAAAGGCCAGCTCGACCCGAGGCTTGGTTTGTACCCTGCTGACGAGGGACACATCCGAGTGCTGAATATCGGAGTTCGGTCCCCAGTAATGCCTCGCAGAACGTAAACGTCAGGCTCGGCTCGGAATTCAAGCCAAGTGGAACACAAGTGTCCAACTGTGCTTCGTAGCTGCTCGTCCGAATGGGCCACGTCGGAGTTCACATTCCAAGCATCTGCTTGTAGCACGATCTTCGGGCGGACGCAATATGCCTCAATGTCTGGAACATGTACGGCACCCGGACCAGCACAGCGCCAACAACTCAGAAGTCTTTGCGCCTTGATGTCATCGCTGGCACACAGGCCCTGATGTGCAAACGGTCATTGAGGCTAGTGGGCACGTCCATACCACTTGCACGGTATAAAAACTCCAGCACACATGCGGCCGTAGAAAGTACTGGTTGCCTCCTGCTGCGCCGGCTATATCTGTTGCAGTCGTGCCGCGGCCATCCAGTTGTCGACCGGCTCATTCACGGGCAGCTTGGAT
The DNA here is from genome assembly GCA_003297005.1 of Symbiodinium sp. clade A Y106. NCBI lineage: Eukaryota > Dinophyceae > Suessiales > Symbiodiniaceae > Symbiodinium > Symbiodinium sp. clade A. The sequence goes on along the minus strand of BGNK01000545.1, from coordinate 52,135 downwards.
AGCAGCATCCTGGCACCTGCAGGCCAAACCTGACAGACTCCAATCATGCTGCCAACCCGCGAACAGCGCAAAGAGCAATCAGCCACATGATAGAAAGCAAATAGCCGAGTGCCGAGCAATGTATGCAACAGTCCTGAGTTTGCAACTGCATTTCAGAAAATGAGAAGCGCAAAATTGCTCACGCAATCCGAGATGCGTCCACACATAGAGCGACTCCACCAGCTCCGCCGAGACCTCACGGCGCCAGTCTGCGGCCTGACAGCGCATTGTCAGACGCTACTTTCAGACAGCTACCACTCTACAGTTCTACAGGCCCCACAGATACAATCCAGAGACTGCCCTCAGTACTGCTACACTCGGAAACTACGGGCATTGAAACCCGAGTCCAGAGTCCTGAGAGTAGCCGAGGTAAAGAAGATGCGCATCTTCCTCACGGGCCAACACACTTCCGACATGAAAGGCAGACCCGGGTGAAGCCCCCTTCCATGGAACAACAGCGCGGAAGCAGTCCGGGAGCGCACCCAGTGCCTTGTCTAGGAGGTCGCAGAACCTTGCAAATCAGCATCAACAAGAACTCAAGCCACCCTTGCAGCATCTTGCAGCCCTTGCATTAATACAAGCAGCTCCGGAGTGGGTGCCGCATCGTCCTCCAGCACAAGAAGCGGCCGATCGGTGCCTTGGGCACGCCTCAGAGGACTACATCAGCGTCTCCATGCTGCAATTAGTCTTTCCGTGCAAATCCAAGTAGCTCTAGGCAGGCTTGCCAGGCTCGCACGTGTGAAGAGGCGCATCCCCGCTCCCCGGGGCTGAGTTCCAACGTGCGCACCTGACAAAAAGCACAGAACACGGCGCATTGCGCGTTGGAGGTGCATATTTGCATACCTCGAACTGCACAGCGACACTAGCTTTGAAAAAACACCTGGCTGCTGTGCCCAGCCATCCGGTTTTGAAGCACGATAAGCTCAGATAAGCACCATGGTTAATCATGATGCGTAAAAGGACAGATTCAGTGCACCTGATAGGTGTCCAAATCGTTCCAGCCCTTCCTCACACAAGGCCAGCATTGCATCTACTTTTCTTCACAGCAATGCCAAGATCGCCACTGCGTGCCCAATCATTAGGAACAAGCTGTGTTGACTGCAGTGTTCACTCAATTTCACTGAGCTCTGGAAGCATGCAGCCAGGATTTGCGAGCACGCTACAGTACACGTTGTCCTCAAGGCACGCTGCTTCTGGAAGGACACATTTCTGGCCTTGGCTAAATGACACAGCCGCAGTACGGTAGAACGACTTGCTGTTGGCCAGCTTGCGCAAAAATTCGAAATCTGTGGAAATTCACAGGCAGCAAGAAGGTTTGCCTGAAGCTGCAGGGCTTGCATTCCCAGCCATGGGGCAGTATTCCAAGCAGTTGCGACTTCCTCCAAGGGGATCGAGGCCTTGATCAGCAGTGGCGCATGCACCGACACATGAGATGCCGTTCCGGAGTGGTTTCGGCTCAAGCGACTTAAGCTGCTGCACACAAGTCGTTTAAAGGTAAGTTAAAACAACGTGCAAGTTCAGGCAAAAGCAGCCGAGCCAGGCGAGGGGGGCTGCCAAACAGGTGAAAGCATCTTCTCCAAGACCACTAGCCATCCACGCTGCCCTTTCTTTGATGCAACATTGCCTACTTAAACAACTCACGAACCGTTGGAAACATGCGCTGGGAGCTCCATCAACATCCCAAAGAAAAATAAAATCAGTAACACGGTACGGACGCTACTACCGCAAAGCAAGGCCTGCCGCCCATCAGTGGCGGCGAAGCGCTCGAAGGGCAGGTTGGGGCAATTCTTGCGCAAGCGCTGCTCGCATCCTCGCGTTTGCATTGTCAACAGGAGCGTACGGCAGGAGAATCTAAATCTTCCATCCGATCGCAATCGCACCTTCCATGCGGTCGGGTCGTCGTTCCAAGTTGATGACCTGACCGGAAAGCCATCTTCTTTACATGTTCTGATGTCCTGTGCAAACCTTTCTTCAGTCTGATAAGGCTGGTGCGATGCTTTTCAGCTCTGAGATAGCCGGGCGTGCTGTGGTGATGGGTCGGCACGCCCGCTTGCGCGCAGGACTTGCCACTGACGAGCGACCTCAAAGACGCAAGTCAACAGCACCGAGAAGCGCGTCCGGCTTTGCGGCGAGCTTTTGGTCTCCACGTCTCCAAGGCCCCGACGCTTCAGCGCCCTCTCTACCGGATTTACAGCGGCATCACCCTGCCGCGATGCCAAGACTTCGCGGTCAGTGAACAAAACAACGGGCGTGTCAGATTCTAGTCCTGTTCTGTAATCTCAGCACTTGCTCTACTGACGAGATTCGCAGAGCTTACTGTTGTTTCATGCTGCTGCTACAAGCCCGCGCGCAATAGCTGTTCGATGTCTGCTGGAAGTAATATTGTGCTGACAGCATCTCAACCTTAATGGCTCCTGGTTTGCATGCCCAACGACGGGAGACCTGGGGACGCTTTCGTGGAGCGCTGCGGAGATCTGCATCACGGAACGACATGATGCCTCGGATCGGCAAAACGAGTTGGGGGGTGTGCATCGCGGGTCTGGCAAACGTTCAATTCATGCAATCTAACAAGGGACCTATTGGACACATTGGACCGCAACTCCTGCTGAGGACTATAAAAACACCAGGATGGAAAAGCATGTCGGAAATGCTACACCTGTCCGTCACAGGTCACCATCACGAACGCATCGAACAAGATCTGATAGCAGTCGACTTCAGACCGAGTCAACCGCGACCAAGGCCCCTGCTTCAGGGGCCGCTTATGCGTTCTGCCACCAGTTGCCAGTGACTTGCCGCTGAGGGAGAGTGGCAGACAAGAGCCAGAATGTGGATGCAGCGCAAGATGTCACGAGTACGAGCAGTATTACCCGGGCAGGGGGCGCTCGTACAGCCTCACAGTTGGTGTGAGTCCCTCTGCAACAATTGAGTTTATGTAGACCCCTGAATTCATTCGACCCTCCCACCCNATCCCCCCCGGACATTCCAACATGGAGTGGCCTCCTCGGGTCCTTGTCCTCGACCTCATACTGAAAGATCCCCGTTAGTATCTGTCCCGACCCAGGAACCCCATGCAGTTTAATAGACTCAGTGGTCTATGACATGCCGCGACTGGCAAAACCGGAGCTGCATCATGTTCTAGGAAGTGGCACGCTGGGTTTTCGGGCTCCCGCATGGCTGGGTTGCAAAGTTGTATGAATGTGAAATAGATGGACTGACAAACCAACCGATCCACTTAGAAGAACACAGCCAACTACGATCGCTGAGGCGATAGGCGTGTATAAAAGTGTCCAACCTTGCTTTGGCTGGTTTTGACCATGTATTTGTCATGGACTCATGGACACTCATCAACACAAGTCTGGTTCCCCTGCGCAGCTGCTCATACAAATAACGTGAGTCTCCATCGGGATGTGGGAGCACGGCAGGAGCAACTCGCGAACTGCAATGGACGGCAACCCAACACTCAGCTGACTCAACCACATGGTGGCAAACCCTCAGCAGGCTTGCGCGGCATCCTTGCCGTAAAGGATAAAATCCTAGAAATGTCATGAGCGGCGACGTGCCCCCTAGAATGGCATGTCCGACCCGTCTTCTGCCACAGCCTGTGCAAAATGACGGGCCTCGGCCTCTATTCCATGATATAGAATGCACGAATCCATTTCGCAGAGAACCATCGTTCTTGATTCCCGTGTAATTTTCACAGGGACTGCTGAAAGCTTTCGTGTAGGAGGTCCTTCTGTTTTACCCGCTTCGCCTAGACGTGCTTCCCGATCTGCGATGACAGACCTTTGTCATCACAGAGGGAAGCAGTTCCAGCCAAATCGGATGGCACGCAGCCATATGTATATAGCACAGTGATGCACAGTGCTCACGTGTCACAACTATGCATCGTGCACTGAGGTTAAGCGATTCCGGTGTAATGTGGGGTAATGGCAAACTCAGGTGGTAGCAGGGCTTCGGCCGGCGAAAACGGTAGTGGCCTATGCAGACTCGCTTTTGAAAAGCCTACAGCCAGTCCAAAAGGGGCCCCTAAGCTCCAAAGTTCAGCCGGCTCCTCGTGTTGCCCGGAAACCTCAAGGCAGGCAGAGAATTAAGGAAGGATTTGTGAAAGTTGTATCTTCGTTTGATCCGATACGTGAATCCGCTTTTTTCCATGCAAGCAAGCCAGAGTGGGCTAAGAGGCGCCTAAGAGTACTGCCGAGGAATTCGACTAGGCTCGATCAGGGGCGCCATCTCCTCGGGCTTGGCAAACTCGCGCTTCCTCTCGAGCAGCTTCTGCGCAGCGATCTTCAGTGGGCCGAAACCTAAGACGATCTCATCAACGAGATCTGCTCGCATAACATGAGTGGTAACCTAGTAGGTCTGATGCGTTGCATGCAGGTAATCATGCCCTTCACTCCTGAGCCCATGGCCCATGGACATGAGCTGCCCTAGGAGACCACCACAAAGAATCAATAGGAGAGACTGAAGCCTTGGGTGGCCTGGCTCCGCAGACTCAGACCCGAGTAAGAGTGGCCTCGCTGTCAATGGGAACCATCCAGCTCGACCAGAGGCCGACTCGTCATAAATGTAGCGTATCAGTGGCCAGCCGCCAGAGCCGCCTGAGCCCTTGGCCCTGGTTGCACTCGCTGCTTTCACGAACTCGACTGTGTTGTTCCAGGCCCGTTGTCCTGACCACAGCGGCTGCTCAGCACCACAGCCATCCGAGTACATGGGAAAGTCGTGCCACATGCCGTGGAAAATGTCGACAACGACCTGTACTCCCTTCGCCGCCGCTTTCTCAGCAAGGATCGTGGTGTCCCCCATGATTGTCTCGGAAGACCCGACTGCGAAATAAAGCGATGGGGAAGCCATACCTGAGCCAGCTGACCACTCCGAATCTGCGAAGAAGGGGGAGGCGATGGGATCCTTCAGCATTTCTAGGCGGCCACCAACATACTCAAGGGCATTGTTGCGAAACATCGCCATGTTGTCAACGGGCCGCTGTGTGAAAAGGATGTCACCGACGTGATCAGATATTTCAGTCGGCGGTGGTGCATGCATGTAAGCATTTGTGATGTACTCCGGGGTGTTGCACATGAGATTGGTCCAGGGACTCCAGAAGAAGCCCCCTGCCAGCGAGGCGTGAGATGGAAGAATATCGGGATCGAGCTTCCATCTCAGAACAACACTCAGCGCTGTGGCACCGCCACTTGAATCACCTCCGACGAAGATATCTACAGGAGTTGACGGACGGCAACTCGCCCAAACTTGGTAAGTGCTGAGGTATTGCAACGCCGCAACAGAAGCTGCCAACATGGAACGGAACTTTCCAACAGGAAGCAAAGGAAAATCTGGCAGCATGATCACGCAGCGTGTTCGGTGGGCAAGCTTGGTTGCCAGTGCTTTGTAGCCGTCGGTTTCAGGGGAGCCATAGTACCAGCTGCCACCATGAAGGAACAAGATTCGGCATGACTCACAGGTCGCATCAGGAGGCAATGCCAGGAAGTCTCCACCTCGCTGGCCGTCACCCGACACGCAGCCATCTTTCGACGCACATTGCCAAGTGGTACCCGGCCTGGAAAGCCGCCTCTGCAACACATCAGGATTCACACGCTGATCTAGACAGCAGTTACCATTGGCCAGGAGCTGCTGCCGGCAGGAGTCCTCAGTGGAGATTCGAGCCCTGCCTGCCGTCACCCGAGAGCTGCAGAATGACAGAAGACTCAGCGTGGTCTTCAGCATCCGAAGCCCCGGGGCTAGAGCTGCAGAGATCTTTCATGATCTTTCATGCTGGTACACGAGTGCAACTACCGGGCGGCTCAAGAGTGCGTTTGTTGCATTTTGCTGCCTTCTGTTGCTAAGCAGCCTTTCAGAAACATAGATACTACGACGATGACAGGACGAAGCTTAGACTTAGAGAACTCTGGGTCAAAGTGGGACTGGAAGCCAAGCGGCGAAGGAATGCCTGCCCCGGCTTCCCACTCTAAGGGACGATTGGCTTCTGCCCAATACGACTAGATTTCAGCTCTTGATATGGGTTTGCACCTTCTCAGCAAGCCGCCTGCTCTTTTGAAGGTGCTGCCAGCGCGTCAGTCTGTAGCAAACGAGCACTTGCTTTGTTCAGCAAGTGTATCTGCGACATGATGGTCAGCACGGGCAGCTGTTTTTCAATCAGAGGGCTTCCATGAAGAGGCAATCTGAATAGTGCGTGACCGTGGGGTGGCAATGGCTAGTACAGCCTGCCCATGCTCCCCATGCCACCGCTGTAGGGGCTAGATCTGTTATTTCCGGACACGCTCCGCTTGATCATCCCTGCCATCGGTGCTTCATGCATCATGCTGGGAAGGGCGATGCCCGCATTCGGCCCAGGCAATGCTGCATTGCTCGCAGGAGGTTCGATCGCAGAGTTTTGCGCAGTCACCGTCGTCATGACGGGGATGTCTGACATACCACTTTGTCGACATGCGGCGCACACCTCAGCTATCGAGAATGTCATGCTGATTACTCTCTCTCTCTCTCTCTCCTGCACTCGGCCAAAGGAAGTCAACCCTCCCTGCGCGCGGGTGAGCACCGGCGCCTGTGGTCTGTGCGACACTCCCCCGGTCTCTCTGTCGCTCTCTCTCTCTCTCTCCCTCTCTCCCTCTTGCTTGCACTCTTTCACCGCGCTCGAGGGCAAGCCCTCGCAGGGGCCGCCCGTCTGTTTCTGGGACGCACGGTGCTACTTGCAATAAGCTCCACGACGCTCCGCGAGGCTAGTTGACAGCTGCGAGGACTTCAAGATTGCCACTAGAGGACGGCAGTTGTAGAATAATTTTTGTACGCCCCTCTCTCTCTTTCTTCTTTCTTTCTTTCTGCCGGGCATAGGGGTCGTCGCGACGACCCTCAGGCACTTGGCCCGCCCGACCACCCTTCTGTTTATTAAGTGGCCGGCTTTGGGGTTAGTCCAGACTATGGTACAGAANCTGCCGGGCATAGGGGTCGTCGCGACGACCCTCAGGCACTTGGCCCGCCCGACCACCCTTCTGTTTATTAAGTGGCCGGCTTTGGGGTTAGTCCAGACTATGGTACAGAACAACAAAGTGTGCCCCAAGTTTCTTAGCTGGCACCCCCATCCCCTTATTCTAAACAGTCGACACAACCCAGGCCTCATCTCCGCGCCCCATCGTTCGAGGTTGAGGGTGCCAGCTTTCTGAGGGTTGTCCCCTGAGAGCGTTCTTCTTGTACATATACAACAAACATAACACACACAGATAAGGGTAGCACGACGCGATACGTTAGTCTAGTTTGCTCCCCGGGCTTGTCGTGAAAAACAAAGTGCCAAGGTCCCCCCCTTCATCTGGAAACAGAGAGCTGCGCACATGAACCCCGCTACCGGTAGAGCGCAAAGCGAGTTCTCAGGGGGGGCCTTTTCTGGAACTTGTGGGGGTGCCTTGTCACGAACCTGTAGTGTCATATCTTGCGACTAGCTGCAAGGACTCCCCTACAGGCGCCCAGGCTCTAGTCGTCCAGGACTAGTAACCCCCCGACGTTGGGCTTGCGAACCCCCTACGTCTGTTGTGGGGTTCGTTGGGCCTGGCCTTTGCCTCACTCTCCCCCGGGCTCAGTTCACGGCGTCCCCGGTCAGCGGCAGCTGCGGTTGTAGAAGGTCTCGAGGCTCTGGCCGCCCCGCGTGTGGCTTGCATGGGTTGCTTCGCCCCCGTCAGCGGTGGTAGTAGGGCTCGAGGCTCTGGTTGCCGCTGCTCTCGCGGTGTCGTCGTCGTTGGCGATTTCAATCGCGCTCTTCTCCCCGGCACTTGGTAGCAGGGGTTGAGGCTCTCGGCACGGACCGTTGGCTCTGGGCTTCGTCGGCACGAGCCCCCCAAGGGAGCTCCCCGTTTCCCGAGTTTCCAAGGCCCTACTCGACCGCACGGCTTGCTTTCAAGTCAAACCTGGAACAACCGTTGCAAAAACGTGCTTTAATTAATCCCGCACCTGTTTCAAAACAGCCTGGGGCAGCCCCCCAGGGCCGCCTTTGTGTGTGGAGTGGTTGCCCCGGCACAAACCCCTCCACCGTCCCCCCCCAGCGGTGGCTGTGGGTTCAAGCACGTGAGGTTGGGAGCACGCCCGTGCACGACACTGTTCCAAGGCCAGGTCAAGGCTAATTTGGGGTGTGCACCCCGGCGGCTTCCACCGTGACAAAACTGCAGCATCTAATTCGTTCAGACAGAGGCCCTCCTTTTTTCCACAACTTGTTAACTGAGCTGAAGCGAGTCTTGGCTGAAGNCCCCGGCGGCTTCCACCGTGACAAAACTGCAGCATCTAATTCGTTCAGACAGAGGCCCTCCTTTTTTCCACAACTTGTTAACTGAGCTGAAGCGAGTCTTGGCTGAAGCAACTTTGGAGTGATTGTCTGGGACAAAACAGAGATCGTGGTTTCTCTGCTATGGTCCATACACGCATCAACGGGCGCATAGGGTGGTGCGCCCCCATGGTTTTGAGGCATGCGAACTTGAAAGGGGGGCGAGGGGGCATCTCGTCTGAGAAACGGCGTCGGCGTGCGGCTCAAGCCCCACAACCCTTCAAAGCTCTCTAAACGTTCGACACAAACCCCGAAATTATTCAGGTAGGGCTGCATTGCTCAAGCCCGGGGGGCACGGGGGGGGGGGGCGGGTCCCCCATTTCCCGAGACTTGAGCCAAAATGGCTACTTACTTACTCTCTCTCTCTCTCTACCGGGCTTAGGGTCGGCAGCAGCGTCCAGGCTCTCTCTCCCTCCCTCTCTCTCCCTCTCTCTCTCTCTCTCTCATTCATTCTCTCTCTCTCATTCTCTCATCCGGCTATTCATGATGCTGTTTCTTGCCGAGGAACACATCCCACCAGGTGGCCATTCGCATTACGCTTCAGCTGGAGTACAGGGGTTGGCCTGAATCCGACGTGGCAAAGATGATTTGGACTGGCATCAGCAACGGAAAAGTGTTGCACTACTTCAGCAATGCAGCACAGGTGCGCAGCTGCTTTGGCCTTGGCCATGTCTTTGCCTTGTTGCCGACCAGGCAGCGAAAGGACTCACGAACTGAGACGGTACCAACGAAAGCTCTAAACTATGACAGGCGACAACCGAGATACAGAGACAGTACACTCCTCCTAAATTCATGTAATAGCCAAGTCGCCCAAAACTGCATCCTTAAGATCCATTGGGGCTGTGCCACCAGTAACGTTGACTGCCTGCTGTTGACTTACTCCGTTTTCAGAACTGTTCATCTCGTTCCGCCCGTCCCTCTTGCAAAAAGGTTGACAGTTCAAGAAGAAACAAAAACTTTGGCCGCCTGCATCTTCCCTGGCTTCACTTCGCAGGGCTGCAGGTCAAACTGGACCCGGTCACCTGAATTCACATGCAACGGACGACAGGAAAATGCGAGAAGAAACCATCGTGCACGTAGCTCGAGGTGTTTTAAGCTTCAACTCAGCTTCATAGGTCATAGGCTGAGCCGTGGCAAGCTAGCCAAGCTGGCCTGTGACGGGCCGTGAGCCGATGCAGTCGGTCAGATCGATCCAGGCAGTTGATCCATCGATGCATTGCACCCACCCAAGGCCTCCGAAGCCGGCTTTCTGTGCATGCAACCCGTGTGGCAGCAACTGCTTGGCTTGTCTGCAGAGCGAAGGCAACTGACCGTCAAACCCGCTGTCGGCAGAAGATCGGCATGCTGAGCAAACGAGAGGCAGCTTGCACGGTGCTTGCGACGTATACCAAGGTCAATCGTACGGCATCGGTCGAAAATGCTCAAAGCTTGACATGATATGTGCACTACTTATTACTTCAAGATCCGCACAAACCCTGCACCCGAAACAGAAACTCAAGTCAAGTCTGCCGTGCCCCACGGCATCAGCGGCAGAAGGCCAGCAGGGATTGGGCACCTTTCGTATTGAAAGCCTTGATGACACCAAAGTGCCTTCCGGTGCCTGCGGCGGCTTGGGCCGATGCGACAACGGGCTTCGCCGATCACTCCTCGCCTTGCGCCGGGGCAGCTTGGCCCTTGCCTTTTGTGTTGCAGCACCGCTCGTCCGTACCACCCATGACCTAAGGCACATTTGAGCCGGAATGTGAGCGCGCAGCTGCTGTATGCCAGTCCACCACATCAACCCGAGATGCTCTTTTGGCCTGCATGTGGCCAGGGTTGTCCTTTCCGACAGCATCATTCGAATCACGCGTGTAAAAGAACACACACACACACAGTCTGACTTTCTATCACTCGCGTCCTTGCGTGGCTCGACCTCGAAAGAAACGATGTCTCCAGGTCTCGGCTGGCCACCTGTGAAAAGCTCCTCGGCAACGACCAAACCATCCGAGTGTTTCAGTCTTTGCAAGCAGGGGGTGACGGCGAGAAAAAAACTTGTTGCACGAGTCTCGACATCTTCTGGCTTGCAGTCGTTGACGTGAACCATGATGTCGGTGCCGTTGAGATCTATGAACCCTCAGGATCACAGCTTGTCTTGTAATTATGCAAGCCAACGAGCATGATTTTTTGCTGGCTGTATCAATACAACTCCCGCTCTATCAACTCCTGCTTCCGTGCGACGAGGCACCCCAGCCTCGCTCTGCATGAAATCGGGTGACCTGCACGCTCAAGATCAAAAAGCGGGAACCACCAATTGGAATCTCCTGCCTTGCCCGTAAATCGCTGCCGGGAGATGTCTGCGACATTCATCATGGCTGTGACATCCATGGCCATGGTCAGAAGGCCAAGTAGTAGCTAGTCGGTGAAGAGGTGGGCTAAGGCTAAGGCGGCTAAGGGTGGGGCCCTGCTGGGCAGCTGCTGAAGGGTGTTACTGGGCCATTGCTCGGTGCTGTGGCTGGGCTGGGAGCTCGTTGGCAGCGGCCTTTTTTGAGCTTTTGCGGTTTCTGGTCTCCGTGGGCCCTGTGGGCACGAAATCTTCGAGCACATGCAAGCGATTCACGTCTCCCGTGCAACATGGCAACTTGACGAGCAGAAATTGCTACAAGCTGGCGTCATAGGATGCGCAAAAAATAACCCGCTATTGACGGGCACACCTATCTCAGCCTCTCTCTGAAACAATCGTGAGTGCATGCTTTCCAGGGTCACCTCGGCGCTTGATGTCACCTCGGCTGCAAATTTAGGGAGGCACTTGCAGTCCTCAAGGTGTGTGAAATACAATGTCTCTTGAAGCAAGTCCTGCTCAGTAAGCCACGGTATGGGTCGGAGCTGCACAATTCAAATCATGGTTGCGTTGGTATTGAGGGCACAGCACGTGGCAGGAAGAGAGCTGCACCACGCCTCATTCTCGGTAAGCGCCGTGTACCGAAACAAGCTACAGTATTATGCAATCTCATGTGTGGTTTTCCCATCGCTCCGAATCGGGCTCCCGGCCCCAGCTTTAGCGCGTCCACCAGCAGCTCGGCAGCGTCGAGGCCCTCAGCAAGCAGAACCAAGTGAGTCCATTTGCAGCATCAGAAGCAAGCGCATGAGCCGAGCTTCTGGCATCGCCCAAGCTTCGCAGCGAGAAGCCCGGCTCGGCCTGCCCTCGTGGCAGCAAGCCCTTGGCTTTCAGAGCATAAAAGCGCCAAGTGCGCCATGCAGGAATTTCGCGGCCCGCCTGGTCTGCCAAAGGAGGTGAAAGGAACACGCCGCTGACCTCATGGACACTTCTGGCTTCGGAAGAATCTGTGTTCTGGGCCCATGTCCTTTCCGGTCATCTTGAGCGGATGTTCGATGTTTTGGCATTCCGACTCAAAGTCAATACCAGGCCATGCTGAGCATTCGGCTGCAGGCCGGAGGACACGATGCCTGAATCCACGACTTGCGATGGAAGTGGCAGCAAGGGGGTGCCGGCGAAACAACGTCGTCACACCTTAGGTCTCTACAGGTGACGGGAGTCCGCTTGCAAAAGCTCGACGCGCCGTCCAACACCTGTGCAGGCAAGAACCTCTTTGCCATCGAAGCTTGTATAGGCCTCCCCTGCACCTGCAAACTACCGTCACACTGTTTTTTGTTACCCTATGCAGCGCTTGCACCGCTTAAACCACTTGCACCAGTTGCACCGGCAAGATTAGCAAGATTTCCCCCTCTCTCCCATCCTCAAGTTGTGCAAGTGGCGCACGTTCAAGTGGTGCAAGCGGTTTTGGTACCAAGCTTGTCTGCAATCTTGCCCCCGTCCAAAGAAAAAGCTGACCAAGATTAGCAAGATTGACTGCACGATCTTGGTCGAATATCGGACCTCTTTTCCCAACACGCTGTACCAGTACTAGTACAGTAGTAGTAAAGTGAAGTGGAAGTAAAGTAGCAGTACAGCAGTAGTACAGTAGTTGTACAGTAGTACTACGCTAGTCGTACAGTAGGGGGGTTTAGGGGTGCTTGGAGCGGGGGGTTTGGGGTTTAGGAAGCCCAAGACCTCCAAACCAAATTCTTTCATTTTGAAAGACTTTTGCCTTCATCCTACACTCTCCGCCATTAACGACCTGCCTGAGGCCTGCTAAAACAAGATTTCTCAGGCCATCTCCGGCCTCTTGTTATCCTCTACTCAGTTAATATTGGCCATCAGCAGATAGGACAATGCAAAACAACATCCGTGCGTGTTTTTGGTGTGGTTCAATCATTTATCAAATCCTGAATAAGCCACCGCAAAGTCGCATGAAAGAAGGTCATCTAGTTAAAGACAAGGCAACGTTCACCACGCGATCCTCCCCCACGCATAGAACCAGGCCAGGGGTTGGTAAACTCCCAGCCCTACGCCCTACAGCCATTCCCTATCCATACTAGCTCGGTATCAGCAAGCACTGCGCGCAGTTGCGCGCCCAGAGCGCCAAGTTTGCGATTGAAATCTCAGGAGCACGAGCATGTGCCGATTGAAACCAATACCTGCATCGTGGTGCAAGATTGCAAGATTTGCACCCTTAGCAAGATTTGCAAGATTAGCACAGTTTTGGTCACAAACAGCGGAACTCAGTTCCCAACACAATATACCAGTACTAGTATTAGTACTACTACTAGTACTGGTACTGGTACAGTTACCAGTACTGGTGCAAGTACTCGTACAAGTAGTCGTACTCGTACTAGTACTAGTGTCGTAGTAGTGGTAGTAGTAGCAGTGGTAGTGGTAGTCGTAGTCGTCCTAGTCCTAGCCCAAGTACCAGTAATAGTACTGTGTGCCGGGAATTTGGAGCCGATCTTGGGGCAAGATTGGTGTAAAAACTTGCCCATCTTGCTTTTAAAAGTTGTTTTGTGGGGGTGAATATGGTACGCAAGCTTGCTCGGCGTTGGGGGTGGGGGGGGCAAGATCGGCGTACAGGCTTGCCCATCTTGGTGGTGGTTCTGATAGGAGGGGGGAGGTCGCGCACAATCTTGTAATCTTGATTTTCTGCTATCCCCATCGAAAACCCTAAACCCTTTCTGCAGCCGGGCCCCCAGCGGAAACCACTTTTCAAGATTGCAAGTTTTCAAGTTTGGCAAATTTGACCGGCAGTCTTGCAACCTCCTTTCTGGACGACCAAGATTTCAAGATCACCAAGATTGCTTACTATCTTGACTCCCCACCAAGACGGGCAAGCTTGGCCAAATGGGCAAGATCGGCTCCAAATTCCCAGCACAATGTACCAGTACGAGAACTAGTACTACTCCTACCACCACGACGACAACGACTACTACTGGCAACTATTGCTAACTGCGTACTACTTTGCTGCTGTACTGCTACTGTACTACACTACTACACTACTACACTACTACTACTACTGCTGCTACTGCTACTGCTACTGCTACTGCTACTAATACTACTACTACTACTACTACTACCACTACTACTACTACTCCTACTCCTACTCCCACTCCCATTCCTATTACTACTACTACTACTACCACTACTACTACGACTCCTACTCCTACTCCTACTCCTACTCCTACTACTACTACTACCGCTACTACTACTACTACTTCTGCTACTATAGTACTGCTACTGCTGCTGCTGCTGCTGCTACTGCTGCTACTGCTACTGCTACTGCTACTGCTGCTACTGCTACTGCTACTGCTACTGCTACTGCTACTACTACTACTACTACTACTACTACTACTACTAACTGCTACTGCACTACTGCTGTACTTTTACTGTATAATCACAGTACTGCTGTACTACGACCATACTACCACTTTACTACTACTGTACTACTTTACCGCTACGTAACGCTGGTGTAGTTGTACTGTAGTACTGCTTCACACCCTTCTGAAAAGCCGATCTCCCTCTACAGGGCCAGAATGCACCAACCTTCTAAAGAGCTTCTCTCCCTCTACAGCCCCCACGCCCGAGCTTCGCGGAGCATGTTATTCAGGCCGCTGGGAAATGGTTGCGGGGGGGCCCCCCACTGTACGCAGAGCAACATAAAAGCCACTTTTTTGGAGCATGCGCTGGTATATAGTAGAGGATGCATGATCTTCAAACACCATCTCCGAGCAATCTTGCTGACGATCACCTGTTCCCAAAGTCTGAAAGTCCACCATGCCCAGCAGTACCCTTTTAACAGAACCCGGCTACCGCGCCATAGATGCGACTGTTGTGTCGCACCTGGCAGTCATGACTCAACGTCTGAGTGTGCATTCCAGGGATTCCAGGTAAATGCTCATCGAACGGCCCAGCTCTGCAGCTTTGGCGACAATACAGGCCCGCGTTGCGCTGCAAAGTCTGCTGCGATGCCAGTCAACGCAAAGAACGAAGCCACCTGACCACTTCGTCATGGCTCAGCTGAACTGTAATTTTGAATCCAAATGCCTTCACCTCATCCCCCAGCAGTTGTTTGATGCTGCTTGGACTCGCAATTCGTTTGATCAGTGTCCCCAGCCTCGTTGAGCCACTGACCGCGCAAGCTGGATGCTGTTCCTCGATACAGACAGCATCTGTCAGCATGCTCGTGAAGTGGCAGTTGTTGCGAGCCCTAGTCGCGGACTTGCCGTTTACCTCTGCTGCCACAAATCTCCGAATGCTCCATGGTTGTCTGCTGATTTTGCGTGCCGGATACCCGGAGCTTTGGATATCCTCAGCACGCGTGGAAGGCCCTGGCAAAGGGAAAACCAGCTGGGGAGCCGGATTGGATGCCAGCATCTCAATCTGTGGAGCTTTGTGCCCAGGCAAGGTTCCTTGTGATTGTTCTGCCTTGGATTCGGGTGTTGGCCTGGGGCTTGCGTCCGTGTGTCTCCCCTGTGTCGTGCGGCAGAAAAGGATCTACGATGCAGATGCAGAAGCATCCAAGGGCTTCCAGGTGCTGTATGGACCCTGGGCGTCTTTACTTGGACATGTTTGGTGCCCCGGGGGCCGTCGTGCCGAAGCAGAGCTGGAAGCCTCTGGTCGAGCAGCAGCTTGCGGTGCTCTGTGGCCAAGGACTCTTGAAGGCAACGACAGCTGCGCTTTCAAGCGTCGCGCAGCCCACTCCGCTTTGGGACGAAGGGCCCGCAAGGTGAAATACATCGCTAGTGGCGGTGGCTCTCTGAAAGTTCCAAACTCAGACGCATACCCTTACGGCTGCTCATAATTTCCGGACCGTTTCAAAGCATATCAGAGGCTACTCTGTCACAGCCTTGCCGTCCACGTCAGAAAGGTGAGATCAAGCAGAAAGCCTAACCTTAAAACGATAGTTTCCAAGGACGTCAGCCTTGTCTATGCACTACGGCAGTTTGTGTCCATCTGGTCTGCTTTCGCGACGAAATTATGAAGTTATGCACTGCTTGCCCTGGTGCCTAGGGCGGCGCCGAACCACAGCCAGATGGGCAATAAAAAAAGTGCCATTCCATGCCGTGCTGGCGCATGGCTGCATTTGAGACCACCTCAGCTTCTCACGGTCTTGAAGATTCCCGACACTGCACAGCTCTGCGTCTTGACTTGCAGGCTTGTCTCTGAAAGCTCGCAGTCTATCGGGAGGAGCCACTCTTCCTTGGCTCTCAGCGAATGCGTCCCGCTTTACGAGAAGTCGACGGACTTGCGGCGTTCATGCCTTGCGCATCAAAATCGGGCCCAAGCCACGCAAGGATGCTGAGGATCTCTTCTTGCCCCGCCTGCATTGACAAGGCTGTGAGGCGATGAGTCGCGCTATGCTTGGCTGCATCTATGCCGTCTATGCCTCAGTATACACCCAAGTGTCAGCTGTTCCGTGCTTCGGCCTTGAAATCCGCAGCCAGCGTCTTGAGAGCTTTTTCCTGCGGGCTGGCACATTTTTTAAAAACTGGTACGGCGACCCGTAAACTGGCCACATGACAACAGAGTGCGTGCAGGCATCGGCTTTTTAGGCAGACGGAACAACATGTTTGTCAGCCTGATGACAGAGAGCCGACTCGCGTCGGCGTAGCATGGGCTTCCGGATTCTGGCTGTCACAGAGTGATGGCCACTGGCACTTGCACGCTTGTCTACGGCGTGCCCGTCTGAATGTCAGAGATACACGGCGAGAACGTGGTACGACTTCGCCCTCCTTTAAGCAGTCGGTCTTCCTCCAAGCTATCCCGTGTTGCCAAGCAAATCTAGCTTCACCAGTCATAACAAGCAGGGATCTTGGTGGAAGCCACACGTTCTTGGAGATTTCGGCTCCCGGTTGTGGGGGTGCCATCCGATGGTGCCTTCCCATAGACAGCTTCCCACTTGTCTCGTCAGCTTTCCGAAACTCCATCACAATTCCTGAGCCCAGTGTAATTGCTGCAATACCATCCTCGAAGGCTGAATGCGCATCCACGTGGAAAGCAATCCCAACACCCGGCTTGTATTCGTTGATGGTAAGCTGGTCTACCTCGTGTGGCATCAAGCAGGACTCTTTCAATCTGGAAATGAGCTCCCCGGCGAAAGCAGGCATGGCCGGCACCGTTCCGGGCTTTGCAATCTTCAGAGTCGCGTAATCGAATGCATGTCCATAGTGCTGCACGCGCCTCTTGATGCTCGTGTCCCATGACCGTCCATCAATTTCCTCCAATAGCTTGGAAGCTTCTTCGTCCGTTATGAAATTAGTCACCAAGTGCACACCGGGTACTACTACATGCTCTGTCGCCGCGACACTCTCAGGGAGAAGAACTCCTGATGATATTTCAGAAGACATCTCGGCAAATCGCACGACCCACTTGGTCGAACCTTCCAAGTATGCCTTCACCTTCTCGGCAGTGACGGCATCTGTGAAGCTTGCATATGACACACCACCTGTACCCACATGCAAGCCAAGAACTTCGGCTTGGCCCTGGAGCCTCTCCAGCACTGTCTCGACCGACTCGCCCAGGCCGTATCCGCAGTTCGCAAGGTACAAATGTCGAGTGGACTGCCCTGGGCCCTTTGGCCGACGGAAGGAAGCAGGATCCAGCGTGAGCATTGTCATGGCCTTAAGGCAGCCCGTTCATGGATCTACGTTGCTCATACAGGCGTGGTCCTGTGGCGCATGCTCTTCAGCCATGGGGAGTACGATATGTTTATTCACTTTGAAGTGCTGAGGCATGTTTTCAGCTGCGAGCTGTCTCATCTCCCACATACTCCAACCGCATCACAACTCGGCCACTAGCACAACTTCTACTCCAGTCGCAAATGCCGACTCCGTCCTGCTGATAGCTTCGCTCGCGCCTTGGCACAGCACGGCTCTTGTCTACAGAACCGAACAAGAGGTTCATCAAGCTTCTTTACTTTAGAGCCTTCGCAGGTCTTGGTGTACAGGCATCTAGAACAGTGGAATGAAAACAGTTCGTTGCGACGCAGCTGCTCTTCGTTCGCAATCTTCACGATCATGCTCGCCTCTGGCTGTCGATTATTTTGCTGCTGCTTGGAAACAGCACAGCATGTCGTGGCAGTCTCGCATGCACCACTACCACATGGAATTGCTTGTCTGAGCAGGACAGGTCCCCAGGTGGTCGAACAAGTCCAGACTACCGCGGCTACTGCGAGCCTTCGACGGGCCCATGAGGCGCTCGCAACAAACAAGGAATTCAGGAGCTGTCAACGACCCATCGCCATCTCCTGAGAGACATTCACCAGCATGAAATATGCTGCTACAGCTTCAGGCGACCATGGCGGAGATACATGCTGAACATGAACCGTCAGCATCACCAAATGTTCTCTAGCCGACTATCTGCTAAAACCGGAGCAGTTGCGATTGTTCACCAGGCTGGAAACCATCACTCTTCCAATGCAACAATAACAAAGAAAACAATCCAGTACGACCTCCACATCGGCTGTCACCGTTGTTCCTGCCGAACCAGCTGCTTATACATACTTAACTACCAAATACAGTTCTGAAAAGTATCAACAGCTATCTTCGCACCAACGATAAAAAGTCGCAAACACCAGCAGTATCATCGTTGAAGATGGCCGGGGAAGGTTCATGTTTTGCCCATCCATACTTTTGGAGTCAAGCTCCGAACCTTTCTGTGCTCGGCTGTTCTACCCGTGCTACCACCTGCGGCTGTCAACTACTCCAAGAAATTGGTCATTGTCTGCATCTGCTGCATCCTGGCGCTAACGCCCAAAGCTGGGAGCCCTCTGTTGTTTTGGAGAAGAACTGCCATATTCGGTGGACGTGCGAAAGAGTACGGCCGGTAAGACTACCTTGGCCCCGAATCGAGAGTGTCCAAAATGTGCTTCGAACGTTTCGTCCTTCAGCACAGCCGCAACCACCGAAACACGGCTTCTCTTCCTACCCAATCCCCCTCCTCCTACTCTTAGCAGGGATGCATCTTCCCGCAACTCTGGAGTTGACGTTAAGTCGAGTTTATCATTATTGGCGGTGAAGTCCTAGATCTGACAATGAAAACGACACAGTTGGAGCACAAAAGATTGGGTTTGGCAAAGCTTCTGTCAATCATTGAGAAGACATGGTCTGGATCTTCTGTGTGGGCGTTGATCAAGTCCAGGAACTTGCGCATGCCTGTTGCAACACACGCGAATCTCAAAGCGGGGAACATGGGGCAATCTCGGCTTGGCGGCAAATCCCGAGTTTGGTTTGTTGAACTATCACTTGCAGGTTGCTCTCGTGGCCGTAGGTAGAGATGAACTGCTCCCGCGTCACAAGCTTGTCGTCGGTGTGTGCCTGTCAGGCAGGATAGCCTTCATGTCTGCTAAAAGGGCTCTTGTCTCTGGTATGGGCTGCAGTCATATTTCTTCCTTGCTGGGCTTCAGGCGTCTCTTTGTGCGTTTTCGCAAAGAAGTCCCCAGAGCGAGTCAAGGACTTCCTGTGCCAATCTGCGACAACCCAGGGCGCACGAGTGAAGCGTCTGAGGCGACGGGCCTTGGTCTCTGCCTTCGCTGCCACTTTCATGGCCTCAAAGCATTACCATTTGCGTGGTATAGTATCAACCCGTCTTGTCGCTCTCGGCACAGCTTGTTCGTAGCGCTCACTTCTTCTGATCGTGGGTTTATTTTGGTGCTGGACCCGTTCGCATGTTGGCAGTCTTTCTGTGCTTTGGCCATATTGCAACGACTCGCTATAATCTTGATTCCACAGAACTGGAGTTTTCAGAGTCCCAGCGTGGCCTGGGGTATACGTTGTCTTCGAAATGACACCACCACATGCTTGAAGCATCGGGGCGCTTCTGCTTGTGATTTCCTTACAGCCGTGACCGTGAGCTCAGCCTGAACATGCTACAAAACGCTTGCGAGACTGCAGAGTGCAGGTGGCCAGCTTACTATCTCGCATGTGTCAAACTACGGAGGGTTCACCGATTGGTGGGACATGATGGGAAGCACGCACGGCCGACCGCAAGCTGCTTACAATTAAATGTGCAATCAAGCTCAAAGTGCAAGTTTTCTGAGCCCGGGACCGAATCTACCTCAGCTGATGGGGGATCTGCTCGGATTCAAAAACTTGATTCGCAGTATGCCAGCAGACAGGCAAGCTGCGAAGCACGCGGTAATGATGTTCATCATCGCAAACAGCTCGAATCCTGGCAGTATCGGTGCAACATTGATCGCAAAAGCCTCATGAATGCCAAACCAACAAGTGTCCACCCGTCCTGTGAAGGCGACGAAGAGGAAACGCACCCACCCACCCAAAGTCTCTTCAAGTTGATTCATCAATTCACTCCTGGGCTTGACATGAGCCCGTTCGCAACTCACGTGGAACTGATCCAAGCCCGGGTGCCAATGGATGCCCTCAGAGATTACCTCAATATGAATCGGAGCTCAGGTTCCCAAACTCAGAACAACTCCGCACTATAACTGGGGATGCAGTTTTGACCGAATCTGTGACAGCCAGAAGAACTGGACGCACAAAGGCCGGACCGATTCTTATCCCGCATACCGCTGATGATCATCAGAGTAGCCATGTAGAGAGCCACCATCGTGGAGTCCAAAGATCCAAAGAAGTGAAGCATTTCCCTTGCCGTGAGGTGCTCTTGGCTACAAGTCCAACGCTCAAAACTAAGCAAGCAGCTGTGGGATTTGACCCGCGCTAGTGTTCCCTTGCCGCGTGGCTCGTGGCGCTGCTCCATGACCTCTCGGCCTCACCATGGATGAAGCAACAAACCGAACTGCCTCCTCACTGCCGCCTTGCAGATGACAAGATGGCATGTTGTGAGGGTTGATCGACCGACAAGAAACTGCACACCCGTTTCTTCCGGCAACCTCGTCGTATCATGGTACTGCCCAGCACCAGACGAGGAAACTCAACCCTTTCCACAGGCACGTGCCCGTTGCACAGCAAATCTCACAGGTCGAAAGCAAGCAACCGGCGGCCTATCGCGATCTTGTGGTCTGAGACGACCTGTGTGATCACCTGGCAACAAACGTCAGCACTTCTCATCCATGCTTGCTTTGTAATCACGTGGCCCTGCGTCGCTTCGTACCTTCTTTATCCCCTTCCACTTCGAGTGCTTGCTGCTTGGCCTCTTCCTCCCTGTTCCCTTTTCTAACCCCCTCCGCTGTTGATCGGCCCTTTCCATCAGGAGAATTGTGGAATGGCCGGGATGAGGGAGATGTGCCACCAAGTTGTTCCAGTGCTAGCAGTCGGACACTTGTGCTGCAGGCAGGTTGCTACAGCAACCCCGTAGAGACAGGCAAAGATCAGGACCATCGTCCAGAAAAGAGACTGGAGCGAGTCCTGAGCTCTAGGTAACTTCAGCAGTGGGACGGACGGCCAGTATGTCAATGTCAAAACAAAGCCAACCATGCTGAGTCTCAATTATGGAAGTGATCAATATGTGGAGTTCGGGAAAAGCTGAGGCGATGCGCGCGATGCGCAGGATCCGCACCTTGGCTAAATCTTCCAGTATATTCGAATCGACACATTATCCCCTGTAAGATCGTGCACAAAGCAGCAGAAGTTCAAAAGCTCGTCACCAGGTCTCAAAGGCGTACTGGCAGTCCAGACAAGCTGCGAGTTTCAGCACTCTGAGACCTCAAGGCATACTGCTCAGCACATTGAGGGCTGTGGCTTACGAGATCGTGAAGTGTACTGACAAGCATCTGCAAAATTGTCAAAAGCCAGCTTCGCGTGCTTGTACTCTCGCGCTACAAGTAGCTGCAGAAAATGCTGGTGTCTGTTTTCCCTGTTGTGATCCGATGCTGGATGCTGGTGGTAAATGAGTCGCTTTTGGCTTGGTTTCTTGCTTGTCTCTTGCTTCGAAACGGATGCCTACAAGAATCTGCAAGAGTGTCCAACACTTGCGCCTGATTTCTGCGAGGCCACGGACTGTGGGGGCCTTTACCACTTTACCGCGGTCGGAACACCAAGCAGAAACCTGAAAGGTGCGTGACCTTTCACGGTCTTGTGATTAGTGCCGGCGAAGACCCCAAACAGTATGGACGTAAAGATAGGAGAGACACATGCTGTAGTACAATGTTTGTTATGGTGTCCTGCCGCTTGGGGAAAATCAAGCCGCGCAAAATATCATGTTGTTGTTGCCGCTTTGACGTGTTGCTTTTCTTGTTTGTCCTGTGCCGCCATGCACATTGTGAAGTAACACGGCGAATATACTAAAACACCGTGTAGAATGCAATACCACTTGACGAATATGACATAACAGTGTATAATTCTTATTATTACTATTATAATATATATATATATATATACACGACAACTATGTCGTATGCTGTTTCGATAGAGAAGCCGAAAGCGGAAAGGCCAAGAAGCCCAAAAACGACAGACAGAAACAATAACATATGGGACAACATCGTGGTGCGATATAGAACACATGACAGCCTGACATCACATCCGAAGCAAAAGCAATCCAGCTTGCAGCTGGCAGCATGACCCTCCGCATCCAAGAAGTGTGCCCGTGGTGCAATCTTGGGCCTGCAATATGTCTTTATTCCCCGCTGCGGCATTTGCGCTCTGGAACTGAACTGTTCAAGATGACGAAGGCAGGATAAAGCCAAGCGCGGCACCAGAGCCTCAATCTGTCATTGTACAGCTATACATAACTTGTAGAGGTTGTGGACATAGCTCAACGAGCTAGACTCCAGATCAGGCGTTGAAGATATCATCTGCAACTCCATGTTTGCATGAAGTCTCGGAGTTACAAGCGTGTCACTACACCAAAGCAGTTCTGATCGGGAGCTTGCTCAGAAGAGGAATACCCACAAATTCATCCGGCGTCGGTCTCACTGCCAAGAACCCTCCAACTCTGAAGCAGCTTGGTTGAAAGCATCTTCACGCTGCTCGGCATTCTCGCAATACCTCGAGAAACACAGAACATCCACAAAGCCACAAGCTCCCACATCTGCACCCGTCGCTCTTGTTTACCCTGAACCCTATACCCTAAACCTGTGGCTTGCTACCGACGTACCGACGGCTAAGTTGGGCTCTGCCGGTTTCGCGGAATCTAAGGCTCTATGCGATGTTTACTAAGGAAGCCAAAGAAACACAAGAGTATTTCCCGAAAATCAAACGAGCATTGAGGCAGCATTCCCGACAAGGCCACAGCGGAGGGACACATGCCCAAATGCATTTTAGGGGGCTGGATTAATGCATTCGGATAGCTGTCCTTGCAAATTTAGAGCAAATCTGGTGCTGTGTCGAAGCAAAAGAAGAAACTACGGGGCTCCCAAAGCACATCCAAATGCATTTGCCGAACCTGCTTAAATGCATTTAGCCATGTTTCCCCTGATGACAAGCAAGAGAACCGGCTGAGAGCACGGCAGAATAACGCTTGCAGCACCACCAAATGCATTATTCAGGCCTGGAAAAATGCATTCGCGCGTTTTCCTGACTATAGACTCGTTTATGGTTCATGACAACCCANCACGGCAGAATAACGCTTGCAGCACCACCAAATGCATTATTCAGGCCTGGAAAAATGCATTCGCGCGTTTTCCTGACTATAGACTCGTTTATGGTTCATGACAACCCAAGACCACGAAAATCAAAGCCAAAAATCGAAAGTAGATTGGTGCCTGGAGACTGACCACAATAGCATAAGCATCCGTGACAAGCCAGATGCGTTTTTCAGGGCTGCAAAAATGCATGTGCCTGTGGCTTTCTACCGACGGCTAAGTTGGGCTCTGTCGGTTTCGCGGAATCTAAGGCTCTATGCGATACTTATACAGGAAAGCCATAGAAACACGAGTATTTCCCGAAAATCAAACTAGCATTTTGGCAGCATNGGAATCTAAGGCTCTATGCGATACTTATACAGGAAAGCCATAGAAACACGAGTATTTCCCGAAAATCAAACTAGCATTTTGGCAGCATTCCCGACAAGGCCACAGCAGAGAGACACATGATTCTAGGGGGCTGGATTGATGCATTTGGATAGCTCTCCTTGCAAATTTAGAGCAGATCTGGTGCTGTGTCGAAGCAAAAGAAGAGGCTATGGGGCTCCCAAAGCACATCCAAATGCATTTGCCGAACCTGCTTAAATGCATTTAGCCATGTTTCCCCTGATGACAAGCAAGAGAGCCAGCTGAGAGCACGGCAGAATAACGCTTGCAGCACCAAATGCATTATTCAGGCCAGGAAAAATGCATTCGCGCGTTTTCCTGACTATAGACTCGTTTATGGTTCATGACAACCCAAGACCACGAAATCAAAGCCAAAAATCGAAAGTAGATTGGACCACAATAGCATAAGCATCCGTGACAAGCAGATGCGTTTTTCAGGGTTGGAAAAATGCATTTGCCTGTGGCTTTCATCGACTGCTAAGTTGGGCTCTGTCGGTTTCGCGGAATCTAAGGCTCTATGCGATACTTCTAAAGGAAAGCCATAGAAACACGAGTATTTCCCGAAAATCAAACAAACGAGCATTGAGGCAGGAATCCCGACAAGGCCACAGCAGAGAGACACATGCCCAAATGCATTTTACGCTCTCACAACTCGGACATGCCAGGCGAGATTCTTGGTACGCGGTCGGTGTGACACTTGCAAACGGGATCTCACTCACTTCGCCCTCAGGAAAACAGCAAAGGCACAGTAAAACCCAGCGTCAAAGGTAACAAGAGTGCATCACGAAGTGAGTCGAGACAAAGCGTTGTAATCCGGGAAGGATAAGTCGGTCTATAGGGCATCATCCTTTGTGTAACGAAGGAGACTTGAACACTGCCAACACCTCGGTATCACATAGCTAGTGCAAACACAAAGGGCACTACCACAGAATCTAGAGTGTACGAGCAGCTAGTCCCCATGCTCAGCCGCGTACCTAGGGAGCAATGAACACTGCCAAAAGCTAGATAATTAAAGTACCGCAGGTCACGGCGGGGAGTGGGGCTGTCGGTCAATGCATTTTAGGGGGCTGGATTAATGCATTCGGATGGCTGTGCTTGCAAATTTAGAGCAGATCTGGTGCTGTGTCGAAGCAAAAGAAGAGGCTATGGGGTTCCCAAAGCACATCCAAATGCATTTGCCGAACCTGCTTAAATGCATTTAGCCATGTTTCCCCTGATGACAAGCAAGAGAGCCGGCTGAGAGCACGGTAGAATAACGCTTTGCAGCACCACCAAATGCATTATTCAGGCCTGGAAAAATGAATTCGCAAGTTTTTCCTGACTATAGACTCGTTTATGGTTCATGACAACCCAAGACCACGAAATCAAAGCCAAAAATCGAAAGTAGATTGGTGCCTGGAGACTGACCACAATTGCATAAGCATTCGTGGCAAGCCAGATGCGTTTTTCAGGGCTGGAAAAATGCATGCGCCTGTGGCTTTCTACCGGCGGCTAAGTTGGGCTCTGTCGGTTTCGCGGAATCTAAGGCTCTATGCGATACTTATACAGGAAAGCCATAGAAACACGAGTATTTCCCGAAAATCAAACTAGCATTTTGGCAGCATTCCNGGAATCTAAGGCTCTATGCGATACTTATACAGGAAAGCCATAGAAACACGAGTATTTCCCGAAAATCAAACTAGCATTTTGGCAGCATTCCCGACAAGGCCACAGCAGAGAGACACATGCCCAAATGCATTCTAGGGGGCTGGATTACTGCATTCGGATAGCTCTCCTTGCAAATTTAGAGCAGATGTGGTGCTGTGTCGAAGCAAAAGAAGAGGCTATGGGTCTCCCAAAGCACATACCCAAATGCATTTACTGAGCCTGCTAAAATGCATGTAGCCATGTTTCCCTTGATGACAGCCGGCTGAGAGCACGGCAGAATAATGCTTGCGGCACCTCCAAATGCATTATTCAGGCCTGGAATCAAAATGCATTCGCGCGCTTCCTTGACTATAGACTCGTTTATGGTTCATGACAACCCAAGACCACGAAGCCAAAGCCAAAAATCGAAAGTAGATTGGCTGGAGACTGACCACCATTGCATAAGCATCCGTGACAAGCCAGATGCGTTTTGCAGGGCTGGAAAATGCATTTGCCTGTGCTCCGTCGGTTTCGCGGAATCTAAGGCTCTATGCGATATTTCATTAAGGAAAGCCATAGAAACACAAGAGTACTTCCCAAGAATCAAACGAGCATTGAGGCGGCATTCCCGACAAGGCCACAGCAGAGAGACACATGCCCAAATGCATTTTAGGGGGCTGGATTAATGCATTCGGATAGCTGTCCTTGCAAATTTAGAGCAGATCTGGTGCTGTGTCGAAGNTCCCGACAAGGCCACAGCAGAGAGACACATGCCCAAATGCATTTTAGGGGGCTGGATTAATGCATTCGGATAGCTGTCCTTGCAAATTTAGAGCAGATCTGGTGCTGTGTCGAAGCAAAGAAGAGGCTATGGGGCTCCCAACGCACATCCAAATGCATTTGCCGAACCTGCTTAAATGCATTTAGCCATGCTTCCCCTGATGACAAGCAAGAGAGCCAGCTGAGAGCACGGCAGAATAACGCTTGCAGCACCAAATGCATTATTCAGGCCTGGAAAAATGCATTCGCGCGTTTTCCTGACTATAGACTCGTTTATGGTTCATGACAACCCAAGACCACGAAATCAAAGCCAAAAATCGAAAGTAGATTGGTGCCGGGAGACTGACCACAATTGCATAAGCATCCGTGGCAAGCCAGATGCATTTTTCAGGGCTGGAAAAATGCATTTGCCTGTGGCTTTCTACCGACGGCTAAGTTGGGCTCTGTCTGTTTCGCGGAATCTAAGGCTCTATGCGATACTTATACAGGAAAGCCATAGAAACACGAGTATTTTTGGCAGCATTCCCGACAAGGCCACAGCAGAGAGACACATGCCCAAATGCATTTTAGGGGGCTGGATTAATGCATTCGGATAGCTGTCCTTGCAAATTTAGAGCAGATCTGGTGCTGTGTCGAAGNGGCTGGATTAATGCATTCGGATAGCTGTCCTTGCAAATTTAGAGCAGATCTGGTGCTGTGTCGAAGCAAAAGAAGAGGCTATGGGTCTCCCAAAGCACATACCCAAATGCATTTACTGAGCCTGCTTAAATGCATTTCAATTCATGACAGCCGGCTGAGAGCACGCAGAATAATGCTTGCGGCACCTCCAAATGCATTATTCAGGCCTGGAAAAATGCATTCGGCGTTTTCCTGACTATAGACTCGTTTATGGTTCATGAACCCAAGACCACGAAATCAAAGCCAAAAATCGAAAGTAGATTGGTGCCTGGATCCGTGACAAGCCAGATGCGTTTTTCAGGGCTGGAAAAATGCATTTGCCCGACAAGGCCACAGCAGAGAGACACATGCCCAAATGCATTTTCGAGGGCTGGATTAGTGCTTTCGGATAGCTCTCGAAAGGGCTCCCGCCAATACTCAGATCTTCCGAATGAAGTGCATTTTCAAAGCGACAGCCACGTAATCACTCGTCTTCACGAACCTTCCATGGACCGAATATACTGCACCAAGGCATCTCAGGCTCTGGCATAAAGGCGGTGCTGTGTTGAGCGGGGAAGCTAGGGGAGGTGAAAGCGTTGCGACATGAGCATCATGTCAACAACAGCTTCTAACTGCGCGGAGCCAACCTTGCTGGGCTGTAATGTTGGAAGATGTCGCGTCAAACAGCGCAAATACCCTTTCGAAGTCACTTGCAANTGCGACATGAGCATCATGTCAACAACAGCTTCTAACTGCGCGGAGCCAACCTTGCTGGGCTGTAATGTTGGAAGATGTCGCGTCAAACAGCGCAAATACCCTTTCGAAGTCACTTGCAATGCCAGTGCCTGCTGACTAAAACTGTTGACGGTGTTCGATGTCATGGCCAAAGCATGCGCCGCATCGTCGAGCTGAAAGCCCACTGAAAGCCCGTGCGAGTTTGGGCCAAGGACTGAAGCGCGGGCCATTTCACAGGCATCTGTCTCCTCTCTCATGCATGCCGGCACTCTCGTTTCCTCAACGTTGGACCGGTGAAGAAGCAAAGTACAGACAAGACTCTGCTTTGTGAAGCCCGGCGGAACCAATACCGGGAGAAGGACGGGTGATGTGGGGGGGGGGGTTGAAAACTGCCACAAGAAGCTTGCATCATAAAATCGCACTAGTTCTGTTCCGTTTGATGGCACATGTGAAAAAACTGTCGTTGCGCGTATACTGAAAGTCACAACCATTGTTTGCAGCTTGGCGATGAGCCGAGAAGCCTCAATCGTAAGATTTAGCAAGTATGAGTACATGCTGTGACCCAACCTGCGGACAATCCATCAATGTTAAAAGTGCCCGGCACATGCATCAAAACCGNTGCGACATGAGCATCATGTCAACAACAGCTTCTAACTGCGCGGAGCCAACCTTGCTGGGCTGTAATGTTGGAAGATGTCGCGTCAAACAGCGCAAATACCCTTTCGAAGTCACTTGCAACGCCAGTGCCTGCTGACTAAAACTGTTGACGGTGTTCGATGTCATGGCCAAAGCGTGCGCCGCATCGTCGAGCTGAAAGCCCACTGAAAGCCCGTGCGAGTTTGGGCCAAGGACTTAAGTGCGGGCCATTTCACAGGCATCTGTCTCCTCTCTCTGCTTTGTGAAGTCCGGCGGAACCAATGCCGGGAGAAGGACGGGTGATGTGGGGGGGGGTTGAAAACTGCCACAAGAAGCTTGCATCATAAAATCGCACTAGTTCTGCTCCGTTTGATGGCACATGTGACAAAACTGTCGTTGCGCGTATACTGAAAGTCACAACCATTGTTTCCAGCTTGGCGATGAGCCGAGAAGCCTCAATCGTAAGATTTAGCAAGTATGAGTACATGCTGTGACCCAACCTGCAGACAATCCATCAATGTTAAAAGTGCCCGGCACATGCATCAAAACCGCGGGCGCCCTGCTCCACTGCCCTGCTCCAAAGCCGCGTGTCACCCATCCAAACTCCGCGAGCGCCCAGCTCCCCCAGTTCCCCACCCATCCAAACTCTGCGCGGGCCCCCAGCTCACCCATCCAAACTCCATGCGGGCTGGAAAAATGCGTTTGCCCGACAAGGCCACAGCAGAGAGACCATGCCCAAATGCATTTTAGAGGGCTGGATTAGTGCATTCGGATAGCTCTCGAAAGGGCTCCTGCCAATATCGAATGAAGTGCATTTTCAAGGCGACAGCCACATAATCACTCGTCTTCGCACGAACCTTCCATGGACCGAATATATTGCACCAAGGCATCTCAGGCTCTGGCATAAAGGCGGCGCTGTGTTGAGCGGGGAAGCCAGGGCAGGTGAAAGCGTTGCGACATGAGCATCATGTCAACAACAGCTTCTAACTGCGCGGAGCCAACCTTGCTGGGCTGTAATGTTGGAAGATGTCGCGTCAAACACCGCAAATACCCTTGCGAAGTCACTTGCAATGCCAGTGCCTGCTGACTAAAACTGTTGACGGTGTTCGATGTCATGGCCAAAGTGTGCGCCGCATCGTCGAGATGAAAGCCCACTGAAAGCCCGTGCGAGTTTGGGCCAAGGACTGAAGTGCGGGCCATTTCACAGGCGTCTGTCTCCTCTCTCTGCATGCCGGCACTCTCGTTGCCTCAACGTTGGACCGGTGAAGAAGCAAAGTACAGACAAGACTCTGCTTTGTGAAGCCCGGCGGAACCAATACCGGGAGAAGGACGGGTGATGTGGGGGGGGGGTTGAAAACTGCCACAAGAAGCTTGCATCATAGAATCGCACTAGTTCTGTTCCGTTTGATGGCACATGTGAAAAAACTGTCGTTGCGCGTATACTGAAAGTCACAACCGTTGTTTCCAGCTCGGCGATGAGCCGAGAAGCCTCAATCGTAAGATTTAGCAAGTATGAGTACATGCTGTGACCCAACCTGCGGACAATCCATCAATGTTAAAAGTGCCCGGCACATGCATCAAAACCGCGGGNTACATGCTGTGACCCAACCTGCGGACAATCCATCAATGTTAAAAGTGCCCGGCACATGCATCAAAACCGCGGGCGCCCTGCTCCAAAGCCGCGTGCCACCCATCCAAACTCCGCGGGCCCCCAGCTCCCCCAGTTCCTGAGCCACGTGCCATCCAAACTCCATGCGGGCCCCCAGCTCCTGAGCCGCGTGCCGCCCATCCAAACTGTGCGAGCCCCCAGCTCCAGAGCTGCATGCCAGCCATTCAAAAACCACCGCGTGCTGCAGGCCCCCAGCTCCTGAGCCGCGTGCCAGCCATCCAAAACCGCGGGCCCCAGCTCCTGCCACCCATCCAACACCCAAACTCCGCGGGCCCCCAGCTCCAAAGCCACGTGCCACCCAGCCAAACCGTGCCACCCATCCCGCCAGGCGCGTTCCTTTTTCTTCTGAGGAGAGGACCCCAACAGTTCCTGTTTGGGGAAAAACGCGAAAGTCAGCAGAACTGGAGACATGCTGGCTGACTTGGGCGCTGGCTGGCTGCTTCACTGACGGACCGCTCAATAACGCCTGGCACGGAAGCATGTTGCAAAGAGCACAGCAAACATCCCGAGCCCATGGTGCAGACGAGTCACTGATGACAAGATCGGCGATTTGTGTTACTACCACCAGTGTGTCAAACAGATTCCACCGCCAATGGTCCTGACCAGATGTGGAATGGTGCAGGCTTGTATGACGAATGGGCCATGATGTTTCATACAGGGACCAGATCGCAACCTGCGCCTCAAATCATGTCACGCAACATATCGGAAACATTCGGAAACCCAACTTCAATCTGCGCTGCAGTGAGGCGTGAAGTTTGCCACCGGAAGCAGACATGCTTAGGCTTTGGCCAAAAGCTTGAGTGGCAAATTGCCTCAATGCCTCTGACTCTGTCCTCGTAGAAGAAGGCACAACCCTGTGCTCCGATGCGGATGAACAGCTCCGCAACGGCGAGGAGACAGAAAATCCAATCCTCTGAAACTACTTGTTGGCGGAGAAAGTGTGGGCTTTGCTCGGGCTCGGCTTGAGTTGGAGCATCTACCTCTGTGATGGCAACACCAGCAACAAATCAAACTCAGTTCTGCCAGCAGGCCGTGTAGTGGAACCAATCTGGCACAGTCGTGGTCCAGTTCCGTGCTACCCAATCCTCGGGTGCTCACATCTCACGCTCCCAGAACTTGGGCAAAAGGAGCTAGCACTCAAAAGCGTGCACAGGCGCATCAGATTTACATCGGAGGCTTCGTGCCTCCTACCGAGGGTCTTGTCAGCTACAGCCAACTCACAGCATCCAACGAAATGAGCGAACGAGCATCCGTGCTGATGCCGATCCAGATCGCGTTCATGACGACAAGCCAGGCACTCATCATCTTGGTAGGGCTGTACGGTGAGAATGCTTCGATCATTGCTGCCGAGATTTGCTAGGTTGTGTCGAGCACTGACGCCATGATCCCACTCCCTGGCAACTGTGATGAAGTGTTGAAGTCGCCCCTGTCCAAGATTTAGAAAACTGCAGAAACAGCCGCACCCAACACCCAGCCCGCGCAGTCCGGGAATGGATACCATAATGATCACAAAGCTGCAACAACTCTTATTGTCCGATGAACAGCTAAACAGCTGCTGCAGCTAGTCGAAGGTAAACTGCCATCGGCTGCCGAGCCACTTCGAAGTAGTGGGTGTGGATGATGTCGGCGCAATAACTCATGAATGCCGAACTGAGGATGCAGTTGCGAGATGCGTGTTGGGAGCTGTATAAGTTGCAACTCTGGCAAAGAAAAAAGAATTGACAACCAAGCCGGTTCAATTTCTAACTATAGCGGAGGCACCATCCTGACTTGGATCGTCCATCATTCTCTGCGCCACCATGCAGGCCCATGTATCGCACACTTGCCTCGAAGTAATTCCGTCACTGACTTGCGACCGCGTGGCTCTGCAACACCTGGCAGCACCCGTTCCAGTTGCAGCTTGGGCACGTTCATGTCTCGGATGACCGCTGCTTCTTTTGCATCCGCCGCATGTGTCGGAAGCAGGGATGCGTCCCTGCGCTCACAGGATGCTGCTGGGGAGTTCTGGCGGGCCTGTTCCCAATAGCATGACCTGAGGACCTGAACTTGCCAGCTTCCCCCAAGTCGATGATAGTAAGACTTAGTAAGCCCGCTCATCTGTGCTCAACCCGTCTACTCGGAAATCCCGCTGCCAGAATCCATGACAGACTTCCCGAACTCGACTGATGCAAAGTCCGCTTGCACCTCGATTCCTGCAATCTTCACGGAAAGGCCTACTACATCGGTTCTCCCCAGCCAAAACAGCAAACAGTGCAACTGCCCTTACCTTACGCAACATTCTCGGCCAGGACAGCTGGTCACAGCACGCAGAGGCACCTGCTTTGACTGCCTGTGCTGCGGACGTGGTCCTGACCAGCAAAGCCGTCTGGCCAACTCGTCTACTTTCGTCCGCAAACTTGCTTGCGTTCCATCTGCATCACTGACTAAAAATCAATCTCATGGGAGATTTCTCGCCAAACTAAAGCAAAAGCCAGTCAGAGCCTCGCCCGGCGCAGCACCATGTTTGGCTTCCACAACCAGCTTACGACACGGTTCGGCCTGCGCGGTGCATTCGATGTGAGGCCTACAGTCATGCAAACGAGGCTGTGAAACCGCGGCCGCTGATGGAGCAACTGGCTGGCTTGGTAAGGTTGTTTACTGGTGGCAAAGGTAGCCAGGAGCTGGAGGCCGTCAAAGCGGGACCGGGGCCGGGATGCAGTGCTGTGCTGCTGGAGCAGGTGGCTGGTCACACTTGCTGAAGAGTGGGTTTGGAGTGCGCGTGCATGATGCCGCACATGAAATCACTGCTACATTCTGCCTGCTCGCATTCCACGGCGCCCAACTCGCTGAGGAGACTCGCCTGTGCCCAGAACAGTTCCCGGCCCAGGCACTTGCAACTTCGGAATCTCACTTCCGAAGCAAAGCAAACGGAGGCCTTCAGCGTGGCTAACTCTTCGCGAATGGCAGTGCTAGCCTGTGCACATCCGGGACAGGAACAGAGTATGGAACTTCCTGAAAATGACCTTTTGGTCTCTGTCTTAGTCCGGAGCAAAATGCTTCAACTCCTCACGGAGCTCGGCTGTCGAAAGCAGCGCCATGGCGTCAGAGGCTGCAGACTTTGGGATGTTCAAACGTGTGAAAGCACGTTATAGAATCGCATTTGCTGGACTTCAGACTTAGATTTGCAAATTCGACCGATGTCGTTCTCCCTCTCCCTCGCGGGTTGTGTAATCAGTGTGTATGAGCCTCTGCCTGCGGGGTGTCCACCTGTGCTGACAACATCTTAGAACTGCTGCACCTTTGGCACTGCCTCGTCAAAATTTCTTCGGACGTCAAGTCGCTACACGTTCTTCGTGGATGTAAGCACTCCAGCCATTTTTGGGCGACAGGCCCACCAGCACCACAGAAGCTGTCAACAACGATGCCGGGCTGGCCTGACAGTCTGAGCGGGAGCGAGAATAGCTGATGATGGCTCCTGCAAAGCAAGGTGCGAGCGCGAACACGCTGATTTGCCTGTGGCCTCGGGCGATGTGCCCATCTCGAGCCCACTTCCCGCCTGCCAACCCCCCCAACCTCGCATCCTACCAAATGCAGAAACCTATAAAGTTTCTCATGGACACGTACAACGTCCATTCGTTGAGATTTCGCTCTTGCGACCTCGCTCTCGAGGTTAATGAGTCGGCTTGCTGGAGCTCGCCACAACAAAGGCGCACGGGCTTTTATCATCAGCCTCTTGCAGCTGCACTCAGGCAGCTCGGCAGCTACAATACAGGTCCTTTTTCAAGCCACCTGCACATGTACCACAGAAACCCGTGCCTCTCTGCGCAGCTGCCACCTTCAATCAGCCGACTGGTTCAAAGTCACGTGCGAGAGCAGGCCTCCTATAACTGCTCACATTTTCTGGTCTACCTTGAAAGCGGCTGCTGCAACTTCCTCAATTAATCTATTCTGTTCCTCGTAGGATCACAAAGGAGTTGAGTGCGTATGTCGGCAGGGACAGAATGGTGTGTGTGTGTGTGGGCTGCTATTCCATGTCGCAAGCTTGAATCCGCCTATATACTGCACCAAGACAAAACAAGCGGCTCCGGCTTGCATGCTACAGGCCGGAGGGGAGAGATTTCGAGCACACGCACCAAGCACCACGAAACCTGAACCAGTTTGGCGACCTACGCATGCCCAATGCTGCAGGCCTTTCGAGCCTGCTCTTTGGCAATCGGCTCTGGTGTTACCGAATACCACATATCCTCCAGGCTTTGGGCAGTACTCAATCGACTGTGAGACCCGTGGAGTGAGGCACCAGATGACTGGCCTTGTCAATCTCGATGCCACGGTCGTACCTCATGTAGTATCAGAACAAGAATCTAATCTAACAGTATCTATGACGAGGGTTTTTCTCAACTCTCGTTGATAGACAGAGTGCAAGTCTGTCTGTGTTGAGGACTAAGCACAGACCTAAGCCCAACAGACGGGCCAAGAGACCAGCCAGGATCACCGCTCCACCACGACGAGATCAGGACCCAAGCCCCATGCACGCACACACGGGAGCCGTAAAGGTTTCCTGTGTGTGTGTGTGTCATCCCTGTAACAAAGGGCTACGTAATGGATTCTTGCAAAACGCATGGGGCATGGGGCTTGTCCTCTTAGCCATGCCAAGTGGATGGGAATGTAGACGTACATTCCTGTACCTGCAAACGAGATTGGCATGGGCGATTGCTATTCGCAGCTTGCAATCTCAGGTTTTTACAGTTTCTGCATGCATCTAGACATAACTAATTATCATCAGAAGATGAAAGGATGCGAGAAAAAAACCACAGTTCCGACCGACATTTGGACCAAGAGAATCAAGCTAAGTGTGTCTCAGTATCGCCTTCCCCTGTGGGCACGAGCTGAGTGGAGGGGAGCCTCCACGAAACTGACTTCACAGATAATGTCCGAAGCTCGTGACTTTACTGAAATATGAGCCACGGCAAAACGATGAAATTCTGAAAATATTGTTGACAGTTCTGTTGAGCCGTTCTGTTCACCGTGCTGGTCTCGATTTGAGTTCTGCTCGTCTTTGTCGAAGTGCGACAGCTCCCCATCATCATCAGGTATCTAACAAGTGCCTCACACCTCTCTGAAGATGCTCGCTTGAAAATTCAGGAAATGAAGGATGACTTCACAACTTGAGAACCCTCATGAAACTCAGGCCCTTGAGAGGATTCTAGCACCCCTTGAAAATGAAGTGGTTGAAGATGGTCGATGAAAACTCCTGAAAGTTTGAGAAATTTTGCTTTAGCATCATCTTATCATGCACCGGCCTTAGGCAGCGCTGCCCCCTCCATGTAGGGGAGACGGGGTAGCGCTGATCGTTCCACTGTCACTATCAACCTCTCATCATGCAGCATGGTTGTTGGAATTGCAGCTTGCATGAGATCAGAGAGTGCAGTCGGTTGTGCAGCCTGCTCGAGAGTCAATTGTATTGTATCTTTGCTATAGTCCGTGCCTTCCGGGATGCTGCACGACGGGTCGCGTGCAAAGAGTGCTCTCCCCAACCCGCCGAGTTGGATGGTGTCACCTCCACCACCCCTCGACATGGACCAAGCTTCGAGCACTACTCGCCCGTGCGCTTCAATTACATGTACGGTTGGTCAAATGTCCACCCGGGTTGACTTTGCTAACATTCAGGACTTTGATCGCTATGGTATACAAATATTGCAGCAAGCACACCTGGCGTCCATGTGCATGGCCGCTCCTTCTACAGCCCCACCGGTCAACTTGCAGATGATGCAATCTCGGTTTTCTTCAGCTGCTTCGATTGTTCCTGTGTCGAACATGTCCCACTGAATGCACAGAATTGCTTGATGGATCCTATGGTTAATCACATGATGCCTATGACTCAGCCTCCGTCTTCGTCGGCATTGCAGTTGGCTTCAAATGTACGACCATATGTTCCTCGACCAGTGAGCAATCCAATGTTGTCACATTGGCCCCAGGCAAAGGATAATTCCTTGCCCAAGGAAGGCTGGTTTCTTTTGAATGATCTTTGGGTACACTTGCCGATGAACTACCAATATGACATTGCGGAAGTGGCTGCCAATATCAATTGCAGTTTGATGCATGGGGTCTTTGAAGTTCCGTGGCAGCAAAGCCCAACAATCTTTGTTCTGCTCGAGTTTCAGTATTTGCGCATCTATGATAGTCAGGGACCGCTTCAGGTCCTTGACAATACAGAAATCAAAGACCCAGCCCTGCCCAAGCCGCCAAAATTCGATTTCAACATCCTCAATGCGGTTATGATGCGCTTTAGAACGGTTGCAGCAAGATCAGTCACAGAGCAGAATGAGATCTGTGTCAGAGTTGAAGGCCTGGGAGTACGTTCAAGGAAAAGAAGCGGACCAAAAGGTAATCCAACTTACAGCCTATTTGACCAGTGTCGTGGAGAATTCAGATTCTTTAGCTGCGGATTCAAGTTATTGGCAGCAGCTTGCTGACATCATCGCTACAGCAGATTGCCTTCAGCATGTTCATCGTGTCCGTCTTGTCAAGATTTCTGAGCAAGTGACAGGCCTAGTTGCTGACATTCATTTGAATCAAGCAATTATCTCAGCTGGTCGCTTTCTGCCTGAGTCCGAGCTGTACTATGTTGCTCATAACACAACGTACACATCCTGTGTTTCCATTTGCAAACAAGGAGCTTTTCGACGCTCAAGTGGAACCAAGAGGATATCATATGGCTCCCTCCGTTGACGTTTTATGCTAGGGGCCATTTGACGCATGAAACAGTAGCGTTTCGCAAAGCTGCTGAGTATAAGTCGGAGTCTCGTCCTTTCTGTATCCTAGCCCGAGCTAAGACTCGGCAAGTGGACCGCGCAAAACTTGAGTCCGGTGGTACCCACACGGATCTTGCCGCAGGATACTTTAGAGATATCTTGAGATCCAAAGATGGCCGCCGGGCGTTCCGCTGCAGCGTTGCAAAGCCCACCGGGATTGCAATCTGGGTGTATCAGTGAGTAGTTTACATTTTTTCGCAAATAACTGTTTCTTCCTATGAGCCTCTTCTTTCTGCCGTCGTGGCACATGGTGCCATTCTTTCTACGGCTAATCAGTTGGTACACCCTGCTTGCATCAATGTATCAGTATTGCAATTCTTCGATTGTCGCACCGACATCAGGCTGAATATGCACACAGGTGAGCAAAGATGTGTTGTCTGCAGTGTGAGCGTTTGCCAATTGCAGTTGAACATGTAGGTTGAGTCATGCATGCATGATGTTATCAGCTCGCTTTAAATGCAGATTTTGCTCAAAAAGTCTGAAGTTTCGTTCTTTTGGTTTGGTCACGCCCTCTGACTACTGTGGCGCGGTCTCAGCAATCATGGAACTGGCATGATTCCCGCAATGACTGGAAGCAGTCTTGGTATGGACCCAATCGTGGGACATCAGTTGATTATCGAAGCCGTCCGTATCATACGCCACCGGTTGCTCATGCTACTTCCCAGCAGACATGGACTCCGCCATCTTCATCTTCAGCTCCAGCAGTCACGTTTCCTCCCAAGTTCGTTTCCGATGACCATCATTATGATTCGGCTTCCGTCTTTGGTTTCTCTCTCAAAAAGATCGTTGAGGCTACACTTTGGAGCCGAAAGAAGGGGTTCAGTGCCCGAGATGTAATGGACATTCGAGCTCATGAGCTGATGTTTCATGCCACTGAAGAGTGGGCCCTGCGACTTTTGAGTCATGGTAGGCCTGTATCCGTGATACCTACCAGATCGGTTGCAGAATCTGTTATCACGTCGCAAATTCTTTCAGTTATCAGAAAGAAGCATTATGACATTGACGTTGCAGCTGAAGCAATATGGCGTCATGTTCATCCAGGTAAAGAGCCTCCATCCAAGACGAATGAGCTTACACAGTTGTTCCAGCCTTTGGTTGACATGATGATTCGGTCAGTAGATTCGTTTGCACCGATACAACAGGGAGCGGCCGCATCCCAGAACTTGATCAAATTGGAAACCGAGCTTGACAAGAGGAAGCAGCAACTTCGCCAACAAGGTGTTTTGTTGACTCCAGAGAAGTCCGGTGCCACGGTACCAGACTCGGCCACTTCGTCAGGGCACAAGCCAGGTTCCCTTCCCTTACCCGTAGTCGGTTAAGAATCTCAGCAGAATGACCAAAATCTTGCAAAGCTCGACTCCATTCCAGAAGATACACTCAAGCCACATGTTAGGAAGCTCAACGACTCAACGGCCAATCGTATTCTGCAGGGCAGTCGTGGTGCAAGACGTTGAAGAAAACGATGGGAGCCGGTAAGTACGCGGAACTTGAAGAGCTCGTCGGTGAAATCACTGCTCAGATTGAAGACACCAACAATAAGCTCACCAAAGACAAAAGTCGTGAACTTGCCATCAAGTTTGGATTGCCGCTTAGCATTGTCAACAAGATGGGAGTCAAGTCTCTTAGATCAGTGGTGGCATTGGCCTCAGTTTTGGCAGCCTGATGTGCCGATCGACTGAGTGCTGAGACAACTGCTCTTCGAGCAGCCCATCTGCAGAAGATGTGTATGCAGCTGGGAAGTTTTGCTACCCTCGTTCTCAATTTTGTGCTAGCAGTGGAGAAAACATTGTCTTTGTGGATACAGAGCATCATGCATTTTGCGTTCATTCAATGCTTTACCACCAAGTAATGATGTTGCCAACATTAGAGGCAAGCTTACGTCTACATCAGTATTCTTTTGATCGATTTTGCCATCCCTTTGCGGTGTATATCAAGTTGCCTAGTGTGTGGAGAACTCCAATCAAGACACAATCTGTACAACAGAGTAGATGGAGCTATGTTGGAAGTACTGCAGTTGGAAAAACTGCGAGAGAAAACAATCGCAGAGCCAAGCTCAAACAAGTATTGATAGGGCACTTCGTTCGAGTGGAAGCAGCGGTTCGCTTTTGGGCTGCAAAAGGTAATTACTCAAAGTTCACCAATATTGTTCTCCATACATTTCCAGACTACAGATCGGCATGGATTCGCGAACATGCTCTTATAGGATTTTGGCAGCCGCGTCTCAACCACCCTTTCGTTCATCGTTTTCTTGTGAAGCGTGCTGCGGGTCACAAGGTCATCAAGCTTCGTGAGATTAGTGGAAGACCACCACCCAACTTCAGGAGACTCTTTCTTCGACTTCGTCGTAGATCTACCACAATTCTGCAGCATCCCCATTCTTTGATTAGCAAAGAAAAAGCTTTTGCGGTTCTCTTCGATCTTGCCCAAGATGATGTACGAAGCTTTGAGGCTTGCAAACTCATTCGGTCGCAAAAGTTCACTGATTCCGAAGTTTATACGTTGTGGAGGATAGCTCGTACATTGGAGCAACCGATGAAATCCAAAGTCCTCAAGGCCGTTCGTTCAGCTTTGAGGTTTCGCAATTGCAGCGTAACACCTGGCCAAGCTTCGCTTGGTTTGCCTTTTCTAGCTCACCAATCCTTTTCGGCCAATGTGCAAGCATGGTTACGCTCAAAAATTACGCAGTATATGCATTGGCTCATTCCATTACGACCAGTCGTATTGTGGAACTTGCGCAGCCCAACATTCAAAAGTTGGCCTACAACTTCAAACAGTGGCTGTGCCATTGCTCTCAACTGTTGCAACATCATCCTGATCTTCACATGATCGATGGTCATGTCGCGTGCAGTGCTTCTCTTCTTGTAGTACCGGATCATATTGCGCCGTATTTTGCTTTCAGCTCCAAGTCTACGGTCTTTGCTAATTGGGACACTTTTCAGCGACTGTATCGCAAGAAAATTCCCGCTTGGTTCTATGCACAAGGGTTTCCAGATGCTGTGTTTCAAGAATTTTGGAATT
The DNA here is from genome assembly GCA_003297005.1 of Symbiodinium sp. clade A Y106. Classification (NCBI taxonomy): domain Eukaryota; class Dinophyceae; order Suessiales; family Symbiodiniaceae; genus Symbiodinium; species Symbiodinium sp. clade A. Next base: position 12,616 of record BGNK01000545.1, on the reverse strand, counting down.
ATGTACTTGTACAAGAGTGGAGCAATCATGAGCTTGCTCTTCGTGAAGATCCGTCTCGATTGCGGCATACATTCGTAAGATTCTGCAGTCACTTCAGAAGTCACTTGTCTTTCACCTTGCAGACCATCAAGCTACTCATCTGATGATCTTCTGTCCACAGTTCTACTTTCGGTCGGTTCTCAGAGTTTGGCAGGCCTGGCAGGACCCTTCAACTTTTGTTCAGGTTCATCAGTCTCCTGAGAGATGCAAGATTCAGATACATGGATCCATTCCTGCAAATGCCAGGCTACCACAAGGTTTTGTCTTTCTCAAAGAGAAGAAGGAGTTTCGCAAGGGCCGCAGCGTCATTGCGTACAACGGCATCATTACAGAGAAACTTCAACGTGGCACCGCCTCCGCCATTGAACAGATGATCCACACATGTTTCCCGTCACACTTCGGCTCTCTTCCCTTGCCATTGATTGGGGAAAAGCTTCATCAGTTCTTTATTCAAACTCCACAACATGTACAATTGGCTTTGACGAATGATGACTTGGTGGGATTCTTCAACAGTGTTCCCCAAGTTCGGATTGCTGAAGCTGTTGGCATGTTGCTTTTACGCTTTCAACAGGTTTCTTATTCTTCCCGACTTATGGTCAATATCAGTCCCACTTTCCGGCAAATCAAGAGTATTTCAGGATCCACTAAGAGAGCAGGAGAACTCAAGATGTGCCAGACGTGGTTCAGGTCTCGTTCAATTGCGGCATGTTTCAAGCATGTGGCGCCAGATGGAAACAAGATGATGGCACGTGCATTGGAAATCAAATTTCACCAATTTTAAGCTCACTTCCAGTACTGTGCACAGAGATTGGGTGGCAGCGGTTGTTTGCGTCCTGCAATCTCTTGAGTCAATCCTTCATCGTGCGTTACGTTGACAACCGGTTTATCATTACATCACGTGAGTTCGCTGATTCTTTGGCGATTCGAACATTGGTCTCGCCCTTATTCTATGGTGCACCGATTGAACTGGAAGATGTAGGAGATGATCACTTCTTGGGACTTCGTGTCCGGATTGACAAAAGGCAAGTTCACTATATACCTGTTTCTCATCGGTGGCAGGTGAGGCATCCCAGGTCAGCTGGGTCTGAGACCCACCTTGTCTCTGGACTAATTTGTACTATTCGTCGATATGTTCGGCCTGCCTCTTTACGCGAACATCAGGCTAATAATCTAAAACAGTTTCACGTGCATGCTGGCTATCCTCCGCAAATTGTTTGGCCTCTCTAAAATCGTGCTTTCTTGGAGAGTCTCTGCGTTATTCAAGTATAGAAGTGAGTGCGGCACATTGCATGATTTACATGTCTCATGCTGCAGTCTTGGCTTGATTGTGCAGTAGTGTAGTATCTGCCGGCTTCGAGAAGATGCCCCTCAAGGTCGATGCAGAGGTGATGCAAATAGTCAAAGCTCTAAATCATGCTCACCGGCTTTCTCTTCTTCATCACGTTGCTCAGCCATTTTTGCGCGGAGTACTCGTTTCCAGATTGAGAGCTTTAGTGGAGCAGGAATCCGACAGAATCGTACAATGGCAAATTGAAGCAGAACGAGCCGCCATTCCTATGCCACGCTCAGGGAGTTCAGGGAGTACGAGCATCTTGCCACCACCCCCGCCACCACCGATCGATTCTACCAAGCCACCTCCACTTCCCATGTCCTTCCACACCCCGCGCCCCCACCACCTCCACATCTACTGGATCCATCCCACTGTTCCCACCTCAACCACCCAGGACACCGCCCACCAAAGCGATGCCTACGTCCCGAACACCAGTACATTCGAGAGCTAGACGAAACTCTTCTGTTACAGCAGCAGCGATCGGATAGTCGATGGCTTCACGATCAAATCGCTCCAGAAGCCGATCAAGATCTAGTCGCCTTGAGTAGTCACGATACCCTCGACGGTGGCACATGAGTATGAAAAATAGTGTTGCGCTTCATGAGTGCACCCTGCATGCTTCAGTGGTCACTGCAGTTGCTTGCTTGGCTCGGGCCTCAGCTTGCAGAGCTTATTACGCTGCTTTCAGCATCGAGCTTCTACGCCGTAGTTCTTTCACAGCTTGGTGATCAGCAATGTCGCAGATCAACCTTAACTCAGCATTTGATCCATTGGCACCGTTGCAGCGTTGGGTGACCTACACTCAAACTGAAATCCGTCGGCTAAAAGAGGGATTACGTGCTGCCAAAGAAGAAGAACAGTCTGTTCGAACCCGTCAACAACGATAGCTTGATTCTGTCCAAGTGCAACTGAGAGACATGGACCAGAGGTTGTCGGAAGTAGTTGACGCAGTTGCGGAATTGTTCAACAAACAGAAATCCGTCCACGAGATGTTGGGTCATCTTTTGAATGACCTCAATGCCCTGAAAGGGCAAACCCAACAACAGGATCCACCCATGACCATTCCAGACACGCAGCCGTACTGCTAACAGTGCTGTCAGTAAAAAATACAAGAACCAGCGCGTTGTTGCTCTTTGCCTGCATCATGATTCAGTTACCTTGGTCAAAGTTACATGTTGCGCAGACATTACTGGATCAAACTGCCAGTTTAGTCCAGATGGCCGTGTGGAAGGTGCCGGTAATCACAGATCGAGTGCTTTCCTTCGTGACCACTCGCCGGCATCTTCTTTTCTTTTACTCGTATCCGCAAGGGATTCCCACTGTGAAGGAGCGTGATTCCGAGCGTTGATCAGTGTCAGCATATGGTTTTGGTAGCGTCTGGGCTTGCAATTTGTGTAGGTTGTAGCTGCCTTGCGTTCTGTCAGCATGGATGCATTGTTTGATGCTGATTTGGTGGGCGTGGATATTCTGCAGTATCCTGTTGAGTCAGAACTCAGTGAAGTGAATGCACCGTCTCCGTCAGCGATTCCTTTGCCGAGTTTTGGGTGCCAGGGAATTGATATTCCCGAGTCCAAACAGGAGTCTTCAGGCCGTGACATACCTGGGACACCTCCGGTGGAACAGGTCAAGAAGGACCGTCGGAATTATCATTTGGAGGAATCATCGTCGTCCTCCTCTTGTCGTTCTCGCACCCCGGAGGTCNAGGTCAAGAAGGACCGTCGGAATTATCATTTGGAGGAATCATCGTCGTCCTCCTCTTGTCGTTCTCGCACCCCGGAGGTCGCATCTGAGGACAGTGATAGGTCGGTTGAGTACCGACCAGAGCCAAGGCCAAAGATCGGCACCCGCACCCCCAGAGGTTCCGTTGGCCAAGCTCTTCAGGAGAAGCGGAGGAGACAGAACATGTTGGGAGCTGTGGAGCTTTGTGACAGTGCTACGCAGGTCGAAGCCAGTTCAGCGGAGGATACGTCAGATGTTTCAGTGTTGTATGACATGGCAGACAAAGCAGTATCCATGGCGATCTCTCGCCAAACTGAACAGGTATCGTTTCCTGNGTCGAAGCCAGTTCAGCGGAGGATACGTCAGATGTTTCAGTGTTGTATGACATGGCAGACAAAGCAGTATCCATGGCGATCTCTCGCCAAACTGAACAGGTATCGTTTCCTGCGGCAGCCTTCTCGAGTCAGGTTCATCCACCTCCACCACCTCCGCCACCAGCTCCTCCTATCTCTGCAGGTATCGATTGCACTCCCACAGCACCTCCGAAATACGCAGGGGACGCTCTTCTCACTACCAGCAGTCAAGACCTGCATACAGAGTTGGTGCTTTCTAGAGTGGTGGGTGGTGCGGTCAGGGTTAAGCTCAAAAGCTGGCAGAGTCGCGTCATCCTGAAGGCTGCAGCTGAGCAGGACATCGAGCGTAACATGCTTGCTTTGGTCAAACTGTGCACAACTGCAGGTATTCAGCCTCCTCCCCCTTTCGAGCTGCGTTATCTATCTACAGTGATGCGCCAGTACGCCGGCGATTCCACTCAGATGTTTGCACATGTCAGGTGCCTGGAATCTAAAGCTCATGTTTACTGGTCATTCGATCTGCGAGAGCCTTTTGTTCCGCATGAGGACCTTTCAGCTGAGCAACGCAATCTATATTATTTCGCACATGGTTCAGACACTTCAGGAGTTGAAGGTATTATTTTCTCGCATTTCTTAGCCCCGGCTACTTTAGCCGATGGTCCTGAAGCTGTTGGTCACTATTCACAGGCGACCCCGTGGCACGATGATGCATCGTTCATTCAGACTTTGGATAGAGTGACCTTCTTGCTCAAATCTGGAGGAGGGGACGAGGCCCAACAGCAGTGCCTCATTCATGGCGTGGTTCACTTTAAGAGGGACCGCAAGTATGTCATGCACAGCAGTAGAACCACTATGCTGGTTTCACAGTGGCAGTTGCTAAGCAGTTCACATCACTCCGAGATGCATCAGGAGGCCCGCTTTTTCAGGTTCCTCTGACACATGCTCAGCAGATCCAGCGAGGTCCGGGGTACTGATTCGTCTTCTTCAGCATCAGGAGGAAAATCCAGTTGTTGGTGCTTGCATGTTGAAGGCTTCCCAGGATTTTCTTTTGCACTTGATGTCATGCCCAGCGCCATGTTACAGCAACATGCTTGTTACTACGTAGTTTTGGCTGCAGTCTCTGTGTTGTTTCACGCCAACGAGCTATGCCACGTCGACGAGATTCTCGATCCAGGACTCCTCCTAGGTCGCATCGGTGGAGTCAGAACCTTTCGTCGGGTCGCATTTCTCGTCACAGATCCCGTACCAGATCTCCTCAGAATCCACACAGCATGTCCAATCAGAAGCCAAAGACATGGAAGCAGGCTTCTCATGAGTGGGATTCGAACAGAGTTGATTGCTTGACTCTTCCGAAGAGTGTGTCGAATCGTCTGCTCGTGAGCAAGGGATTGCAGGAATGGACATTATGGACGTTCCTCTACATAAGGTGATCTCGGGAGGGAACAACAACTGGGCCTTGCGACAGGTAGCACATGGTCGGACTGTTCAGTGGNGGACGTTCCTCTACATAAGGTGATCTCGGGAGGGAACAACAACTGGGCCTTGCGACAGGTAGCACATGGTCGGACTGTTCAGTGGGAGAACTTTCGTTCAAGACAGGAAGCAATTTTCTCTGGAGTGCTGATGCGAGGGCTATCTTGAATGCTTGTCAGAAGAAGCACTTTCCGTCCGCTGATTTGCACGACTGGCCTGCTCGGTACAACACAATCAAGCGGTTAGCAGAGGACATGGTCAAAGAATTTCGGAAGAAGGCTCCGGTTCAGGCCAATCAGACTCTGCTGACACGACTCCAGGCGCTGGAGTCTGAGAATGCCAGGTTGAAGAGTCAATCATCGCGGTCAACCCGGACAGACCCGACTCCGAATCATCCTCGACGAGCAGGAACACCCAAAACACGATCAGCACCCCCGCATACCGTGGAGGACCCTCATGATGAAGAGGACGGAGCAGAAACAGCTCCATTCAGGTCACCTTTGCCCCTTGATGAACATCCGTTTGACTCGCCACATGCAGAGAACATTCAGGATCCAGGACCGAGTGCTGCGGAGGACACATATGAACAGTACCTCCCCAAACCAGACAGTGTTCGTTTCCTTGAGAGCTGCAACATTGAGTCCACCACTCTTAAAGGAGTTAATGCTTGGCTGGCCACGACTGCACTAGGAAAGGGCAAGAACAAGGTCATTGATGCTGCTGCTGCGGAGTTTGTTGCTGCTTGCTCTGAACTTGATGATGGTAGCAAGAAATCGGTTGACAAGATTGCTGTGGAGTTGGGACTTTCGGTTCCACTAGCAGCCAAGCTCAATGAAAAGTGCTGGACTCGCTTGATTGTTGGCGCTCGCCTGCTGGCCTCGCAGCGACTACAGGAAGGTTCCACAGCTTCCAAGGCGAGCCGGAAGCAGTTCGTCAGGACATTTCTCCAATGGTTCGGATTAATTCTCCCTATGCTTGTCGTGCTAATACCTCACAGGATGGTCGACAGATTCATTTGGGTCCGGTCCCACATTTTCGTGTGCTTTGACGTCACTTTCTTTGCCCAGGTTTTCCCTCATGTACAGTATCGTCACATTCGAGACTTACTGATTCAGTTTGATGTTCCTGTCGCTTATCCATGGGAATGGCATCAACGACAGTCCATGGTGTATCTTCGTGTTTCGGTGACTTCGACTTTGCAATCAGCCATGTTGTATGTTGGAGTAACCTCTGACAATGTGCAGGGTCGTGAAGCCACTTGTCGCCGGAAATTCATACAATATGCTCGCAAGAAGTTATCACATTTCGAACCAGCGCTGAAGGTCTTTCACAGGAAGCGTTATTTCTATCATGATATCCTGATTGCTTTGCATCAGGAACAGGACGGGCTTTCACTCTTAGCCACGGAAGCTGCTCTGATTCATGCAGTTCGACCGCAGTTGAATTACCCGTGGGTTCAGGATGTCATGAAGGCACTCAGGATCAAGCAGACCAGATTCCGAATGCCACAAGCCAGGACAGGACTTCGCAGAATTCGCAAGGCCTCGGCATTGATTCGACATCAGCATGGGCCTATCATACGCGCATTATCAGCAACAGGGACATCTTTCTCTCTCTGTATCGGTTGGGGAGCGACAGTGTGCAGAAGTTTGAAGAGTCACGCAGATTGCGCTCACATGTGGCACCTTTACAGGCCATCTATCTTCGTTGCAGGTTGGTGGTCATCATTGATGAGCCTTTCAGGACCAGAGCAATCAGTCAGCTTCGACTAATTCTTGAATTTCGGAAAGGACATTATCCTCCCACGAACATTCCCCTGCGACTCCCTCCCCTGGCTCNTTCAGGACCAGAGCAATCAGTCAGCTTCGACTAATTCTTGAATTTCGGAAAGGACATTATCCTCCCACGAACATTCCCCTGCGACTCCCTCCCCTGGCTCATGATTTACCTCGTGAAGTCCAGCAATTCCGTCGGTTTCTTGTGCAGCGGGAGCGTGTCAATTTTCCACCATTACATCTACCATCCGTCAAGATGGTGGAGATCAAGGCCCTTGCATGGTCTCAGACAGTATTCAACTTTCGTACCTTTTTGAGGTCGTGGGTACCAGGGAAGCCGCAGGAGTGTGCATGCAGGAACTGGTGCTCTGCAGAATCAGGACATTTGTTTGCTCATGTTCGACAGATTCTTCCCAACTCTTCTTTGGCAGACACGACATTCTTGTCCGACAAACAGTGGACGCGATTTGCAGTCTGATTGTCATGAATTGCATCGGGAAGTCACTCATGATCTTCGAGTCATGCAAGGTCTGGTGTTCACACCTGCAGATCACTTTCCTCACTCACTTCATGTGGCATGTCCCTTTGCTTTTCATGTACTTTTGGACACGGCTTTTCTGGATGCTACGGTTTTCAAAAGATGTACAGTGGGCATGTCGTCCATTCTTGCAAACCTCAAGTCCCGGTTTCAGTCAGTCTGTTCCGAAACGGTCCCGGAGATACTCTTGGGGATGCAAGTGGTCTGCATCTTGGCCAGTTGCTCGCATTCTGCCTAAGCCCAGCAAAGGTTTTGCCAAGGCCAGACCCATCATTGCTTGTGATCACTGTTGGCATTCACGGCTGCAGCCTTTCTGGCAAAAGGAGTGTTTCAGATCATGACGGTGGTTTTCTCACCAGGACAGACATTTAACATGTTGTCAGTTCAGCAGACGATTCGCACCATGTGGCATTCCATGATGGGATATTCAGCCACAGAACCCACGAGTATGGTGCAGCAGGACTTGATTGGCTTCTTTAATTCTGTTCCACATGATCGTATTCTTCAGGCACTCACTTTCACTCTACATCTACTTCAGGAAAAATGGAGCAAGCCGTGGCAGGAACAGTCTTTGCAGTTATCCTTTCTCAACAAGGACTCATTTTTTCGGGTATTTCGAGGACGTCGCAGGTTTGCAGCACACAATACCAGGACGATGCACCTGGAGGACCTTCCAGCATTGACCGATTTCATGCTGCGTTCCAGTTTCTTTCAATGTGATACTTTTACTTTCAAGCAGATTCAAGGAGCCAGCATGGGCTCAGCTTTGGCACCAGTGTTGTGCACTCTTGTTGCTTCTACCACCGAGTTCTTGTGGCTGCACAATTTTCGTAGTGTGTTGCTTAGCATCGACTTACACACTGCTGTACGGTACGCGGACAATCGTGCCTTTCATTTTCATACAGGCATTCGACGCAACCCGTGGACCCGATTGCTGCTTCATTTGGAGTTCTACGGTGCTCCCATTCTGCTTGAGGATGTTCCTGAAGACAAGTTTCTAGGAACCACTTGTTCGGTGACACAGGGAACGAATACAACCTTGCAGCCCGTTGATGCGACGTTGCTTCGCACATTGAAGTCCGTGGGCAATCGAGAACATGTTCTTTCAGGCTTTTCAGCCAGGACTCGGACGATCATTCGGCTTACACTACCCATGCGATTGATACGACCGCAGGTGGAGGACTTAATTGAAATCTACCAAGGTCGGGGTTTTTCGCGCAGATGTCTTGTAAAGAATTGCACACAGCCTTTTAAAGTCTGTCGGCATTCAGCTTCTGGAATAAGACCAGAGAGTCTTTCGTCAGCTTGCACATCCAGGACTGCGGATCTGTTGCTCATGCGTTGTCTTTTCTCTCTCTCTCTCTCTCTCCCTCTCTCCCTCTCTCCCTCTCTCTCCCTCTCTCTCTCTCTCTCTCTATCTTTCTTGGCCTGTTCTGAGATCAAACTTCAGGCATTCAACAATCGATCTGTGATACCAATTTTCGTGCTAAAGTACTGCAGAAACAACAACCACGTGAGATCATCGCCATGAAACGCTCTGCAGCGGAAGCCGGCTTTCCGGCCGAAGGGCAAACAATACGAGTTACTGTGTGCGTTCCTGCAGACAGGTGCACTCGGAACGAACCTATGACGATCCCTTTGGTGTGCCACAATTCTGACAATGTTGATGCAGTGAAGAAGCTCCTCACTTGCAGGATCAAAGAAATTACAGGACGATGCCCGCAATTGCCTTGTTTCCAATCGCATCAGAATGGCAGACACGTTCCGTTCACAGAGCCTATCACATCACTGGCCACTCTGGCTCCAGTGCATTTCGTTCGGACTGCACTCGGTTGCTTCGGTTCTCGAATAAGTCCAGGTCACACAAAAGGACTTCGGCTATGTAAGCTTCATGTTCTCTCTCTCTCTCTCTTTCTCGGTCCTCTCTCCCTCTCTCTCTCTCTCTACGAGGTGAGACGGAAGGGCTCTCTCTCTCTCTCTCTCTACGAGGTGAGACGGCCCCCCCCCNCCCGCGCGACGGTTCGCGCACCTGTGTCCGAGGGGGCTCGGCTGTACTTGGGGTCTTTCTGGGCCGAACATCAAAGACTGCACAAGACTCAGTTAGAAGAGGCCACTCGTACAAACAAAGACTCACCGACGGTCGGCTAGGGCGCAGGTTGCGAAGCACCTTAAGTGGTCCCCCCTAGCCAGCCCGTGTTTAGTAAGTCGCACAAATGTGTACAGTACTCGGGTTTTCCCCACGATGTGAGATGCGTAAGCACCTGGAATCAGGAGACAAGGAACATTTTCGAGCAGGAAACACTGGAACACCCCCGGATGGAATTGGACGAATGAAAGCCTCCTGCCCCTTGAATTCCCCAAAGCCACGAGAAGTGGAAGGAGTGTTGAAAAGAACCTAGGATTGGGGCTGTTGGCCCAAGTTGAATGAGGTTGTGGCCCGTTTAAAAAGTTCACTCCCCCCCACTGGCTCGCACACACTGAAGCTTAAATGATCGTGCATACATTGGCGGATTGGGCAACGTTATAGGACAGAGGAGTACATTGCGTTCCCCCCGAAAGTGAGGCACACAAGATTAGTCTCATGGCCTGCAGCATACTGCAAACATCCGAATTTTTACTAGGTAGGTTCCCCCGGTTCTGCTCCTCGGCACACTTGCACTCCACTGCATTTCGCGACAGAGGCTCTATTGGCGCAGCTCACTGTGTGCTAACACCCTCCCCCAGCGTAACGGCACAGGCGACAGGTTTGTGGTGGCCGTCCGTCCATGGCGAACTTCACGAACTCGCCGGTCTTGCCACTGTCACGGTCCCTGAGCTGTTGTTGTCCCCTACCCAGCGAACTTGGGGAACGGAGTGGCCGACTGGGCAGTGACGAGGGCAATGACAAGGCTTATCTCCCTCTCTTCAAGCACCTCGCCGGCAGAGTTCTTGCAGCCCGTTCAAGGGAAGAGGGTCACGAACTTGCCCTGGTCAGTACCAGTGTTACTTTGTCGGAAGAGACGAGCGGGAGCAAGGCCCGAAGACACAGTAGGGGAGCCCCCCCCCC
>BGNK01000544.1:160438-229985 GCA_003297005.1 Symbiodinium sp. clade A Y106 | reverse complement strand
CTAAACCCTAAAAGGAATAGGTTTGGGTGGTTTGGCCGCCTCAGACGGCGTGGGGTGGGAAAGAAAAAAGAATGAGCCCTCCACAATCGGGCTCCAGCGGCGAATCGCCAAATTACGACACATTGTCGCTAGAAAACCCGCTTATGCGCCATTCAACGGCGTACCCTAAACCCGAAACCCTAAACCCAGCCTCGTAAACAAACATGTTTTTCGTGTTTTTTTCCCGCGCTTCTTACGCCAGCAGACAGCGGTCCGGTGCACGAAGAATTATGGGAAGCCGACGCGAAACCCGCGGAGGTCCCAACGCGGCCCGTGTTGGCTGGCGGGCACAGGGAGCTGCGACGCACGTCGGCAGCCAGCCCGCGAAGATGGAATCCGCTGATGACCTGTGGTTCAGGTGGTTGCGCGGTAGACCAGCTGCCGGCAGCCGAAAATGCTCTCTCCGTTGGAGTGCCCCCAGTGCGAATGTGGCGCAACAGGCCGTTCGCTGCGATGGCATATAAAAAGACTTCCAAGTCGGCCTCCAAAGCCAAGGCGAGAACGAGCCCGAAAGTCGAGCCCATCCGAAAGCGTCCCTCCGCTGTGCTGGACGAGTGTTCAGGCCAGCACACGCGACGTTCATGAGGATGTGGTTATGAGCCCGGACATGGTGGCAAGGACGTTCTCTGCTCAGCCCCGAATACCCCATTGACATTTTGTCACTTCCGCCGTTCGATTGCCGAGCCATTGTGCCCAAAATGTTGAATCCTTTCTTGGCAGCCTCCAGCTTCCGAGCATTCGCTCCGTGAAATGGGCCGACGTCTGCTCGATTCAGGGTTACCCAGATGACAACGTCCATGAAGCTAGAACATTCCTCAGGGAGAAAGAGAGAGAGCATCGATAGTGGCCCCCAAAATGGAAGCACTTTGGTGGCGGGTGCTCGAATATCGGTGGGCCATAGCAACCTCGCCTACCGCCCTCCGCCCTGTCTTGCACATCGAGAAGCTTTCAACGGCAGTGCATCTAGCCTGGCACCGATTTCGTTTCGTTGCACGTGGTGGGGCAAGCAAGGCAAGTTGTGGAAATCAGGTAGTTGTCCAGGTGGGTTCAAGCGGCGCAAGCAGTGGAAAACGGGATATGGAACAACCCAAACTATTCAACCGACGTCACTGAGGACTGCACTCTTCGCGTGTGGGATTTGGACCACTGCATCTGCGTGATGGCCGAAGCTTTTGATAGTTCTCCTTTCAACAGCGATGCTGCCACCCGAACGTTTTGAGGTTCAAGCTTTCCAGGTGGATGACCATCCTGCCTTCTGTCGTTTGCTTACGAGGTATTTTCATCCTGTGCCGGATCTGCCACAGAATATGATCACCATTTTGGGTGCCTAGCACGTTCAGGTTTGGACTTCGATTATTCCTGCGGCCGCATTCTCACAGGCAGGGCAGCAGGCTTGTCTTGAGGACATCGTGCGTGCAAGAAGGAATTTGGCGAGGCTCATGGGATAAGCAAGTGAAGATCTGGGACAGCGAGACTGGCGTTTCTCTGCTGAAGTCACGTCTTTTCTAGGCTCCAAGATCGCATGCTTCTGCAAGCTTCCTCAAGGTATGCCTCGGCACCTTCAAGGGCCACAGTGGCATGGTCAAAGTCGTCAGGCACCGCATCTGCCCCCTTTGAAGTTCTACCTGTGCGAAAGTGGTGCAGAGTGATGAAGGCTTCACTGGCCCCGTCGTCGTGCTTTGAGCGGTTCATGTGATGGTGCCCTGGCCAGTATGGTGAGTATGAAGATGTATGAAGTGTAGGCATAGCGGCACAGCGGTAGCTCGGCTTGAAAAACGTAGTGGTACATGGTCTGTTTGTCTGCATAGTTCTGCTGCGCTCTTCCCTGTGCTTGGTCAAGCTTTGACTGATGCCTCCTCACGGGGTAGCTGAACCGACAGGGATCAAGATCAGGAGAACTCTTCACGCCGCGCCCAGCGATCCCGCCACAAAAGGGGGTCAACAAGTTTCCTGCTGATTCGTTTGGCTCAGGTTTTGCAGGTAAGCAGAAGGTACCGGTAGGGACATCCAATAACTCTTGAATCGGCTCGTGCGCATCGCCATGTAGTTGATAACTTTGGTTACTCCTCGTAATCTAGCATACTTTACGAAGCCTTGTGTGCGGTTTCTGCTTGTTCAGATTTCGTTGTTTACAGAGACTGCTCCTGGTTCTTGTGGCCAGTCTTCATGTTTTGGGCTCTTTTTCATTTTTTGTGCTCTTGACGGTTTTTGTTTGGATTATTTCTGATGCTAGTATGTGTGTTTCTTGAACATTTGCTGTCAGTAACATTGATTCGCATTCGTCGGACTTGACTGCTTGATACGATTACAGCTCCTGGATGTCTCCTGTCGGTTGTGGGCCTGACTGAGCGTTGCTCCACAACTAAGCAAATTGTGCTTTCTTGGTTTCAGTTGGTTCAGGTTTTTGCGTTCGTTTGTGTTTGGTCTCTATAGTCTCTACCGGGTGTCAGGTGTGGTGGTCTGTCTTGGTTCTTAGTTTTTTTTGGGTCGTCTGGTGGTTTCTACTCGGCATCGAAGTGTTTTGACTGTTGGTTTGTCTCTAGATGTTTGAGCAACGAGATGAATCTTTATCGATTCTGTTTACATGGGATCGATCCCAGCTCCGTTCCCTCGGCTGCTTCCTCGAAATCAAAACTCAATGTCTTCCTAAAGCTGATTTAGACCACCAAGGAGAAGTTCATGTGGCAATCGTCTGTGAGTCTGTACTTTTGACATGGACTTCTTGAGTTCGCGGAGAGTCTCTCCGTTGTCTAGAGTCGACTGTACTGGGGGTTTCTCCGGGAAGCTCCTTTGAAGTGATTCTGTCTGACACGAGGTACGCTGAAGCTATGGGATCTTGGCGCAGAGTCAAGCTGCATCCGGTCTCTGAATGGACACCAAGACGAGGCGCATGTATGGCACTCGTCAAACGACTTCGTTTGCTAGACGTTGCTTTTGCTGCATGCAGAGCACAGACTGCATCGAGTGCTTATTCCCAGCTCATGCAAATCAGCCGGCCTAGTTGGACACATGAATGTGGCATGCACTCACGGCACCACGCGATGCTGGTCAGGTTTGGTCCGCAGATGTGGATTGGTCCCGAAAGACGGCTTTGAGTGGATCCGCGGACCGGCTTGCTGTGCTTCCTTGTATGCCTTTTCGTCGCATCTTTCCCAAGCTGAGGCCTAAATATGCAAGTAGGCTTCGGGATCTTCGTCCGGTAGCCGTTCTAGAAGCCAGTGTGCCAGGACTTTACTCTGCGCGTCTGGAATTTGACTACTGGTGATTGTTTCTGGGCTCAGAAGTTCGACAATGACTAGGTTGGCTGAAGCTTGCTCTCGGGCGTCAGGCTTGGCAACTTTGCGTGGACATACCAACGGTGTGTCTGCTGTTTCGCTCCAGGCTGAGGAAGGCCGGCCAGGCTCTGTCCCGATCATACCTTTCTCTCCCAACCGACCCCTGTGCACGGAAGGCCGCGCGCTTAGCAGCTCATGGGACAGGAGCTTGCGGCTGTGGGATCTGAACAGACAGGCTGGGAGCTCGGCTGAGCCATGAGTTTCTAGTTCTAGTGCTTCGGCACCATTCGGCACCATGCTCAGGAATGTCTGGTACTGCTAGTACACGGTAGTGCGGCCTGCGCCTGAGCTTTCTGATGACACACTTGACAGTACAAAGGCCGTACTGTGTTAAACTGGGTGAAAAAAGACAAGCTCCCTACATTGACATGAATAAGGGGCAAACGTTTGAGTGAGGATCTTCTGCGAGACTTAGGCAGAGGAGGTCTTGGATCGATGATGCTCTCGGTCTTTCATGGAGCCGGGACGTGAAGAGAATACGGTTTAAGCAAAGTGGTGGAGAGGGGCAGTCAAGTTCAAACTTCCCTTCTGAGTGGAAGTACGCTCGATAAATTGTGTTCAGTTCCTCGGCGACTGCCTCTCACCGACAGGGTTGTCAGGTCGAGACCTGACGCCAATGTCTTGGAACTTGCAATGGACCACGTCCACCAGACGGTACAGACACGCCGCACCCACCGAGAGGGTCGTCAATTCTGAACACGAATGAGGCAACCGTCACCGCACCGCACGCCCAGCGCGATTTCGCGCCACCAAAATTTTTCACTCCTTGTGCTCGTGGGATTCAGAAAGGATGGCACGGCCAAACGCTTGCGGACACATACTGGCAGTTTCACAGACATGGTCTACCCCTAGTACTGGTGGGGTTCAAACATTTCACAAAGCCAATACAAAGCCAATGTGGCACCCCTGTGCAGCTCTCGGAGACGCCGGGATTCACCGAGAGGGTTGATATTTCGAGGCCAAACCCAACTCAGGCTATCCAATCCATTGGAGTTTACACTGGATCACCTTTACTGGACGATGCAGACACACCGTTGCGAAGGCAATGTAGCCGCTTTTCCTTTGGTAGATGCGGGCCAGTTGCTTGAGCATGTCCTGGCGTACCCGGTCTCGCGGTAGCTGTGCTCACCATCAGGCTGAATAAGCGTAATGCAAAATGCGAGGATTTGCACAAGAGCCTTTACCAAGCTTACTGTCAATGTTCGGTGGCATGAAAGAATCCATGCTCTGCCAGAAATGGTCGGTGGTGAAACCCGGGGGACCTTTGCGAGTTTACAAGGGGTTGGGCATGGATGCTGTGGTGATCGCATGCAATTCGGAATGGACGTTATTAGGGGCTGACTTTCTCAACCGCCCTTCTCCTCCCTCCCGTTCCCCAGAAAACGTGGACGTTAGCACGGTATGCACGGCAAACGTGCTGCGGAAGCTCCGAAATCCCTAGGCCAGATGCGCACCCGCGTGGTGCTTCTAAGTTTACTACTCCTACTGCTTTTGCTACTGTTACTGTTCCTTTGACTGCTACTGCTTACGACGACTGTTGCTGCTTTAGGTGTCGCGAGGCAAGGGTGGTTCCCAATCACATGACACTGCTCCGTTGCCAGTGCTGTGTGCCCACTACCTCAGACGGCCAGGAGTTGAGCACACGGTTGCTTGCATCATCTCGAACTTTCTACGCTGCCTGCTGCATCACAGCGTCGCTGGTGTCATGAACGTTCTCGGACTGTTTCCGCACAAGCTTCAAGACAGAAAGACGATGTCCGTCTGCCCGTCCGCCCGTCCATCCATCCGTTCATCCGTAAGTCAGTCCATCCGTGCATTCATCCATTCATTCATTCATTCATTCATTCGCTCATTCACTCATTCACTCGTTCACTCATTCACTCGTTCACTCATTCACTCACTCATTCACTCATTCATTCATTCCATCCATCCATCGGTCCGTCCATCCATGCATCCATCCGTTAATGGCCGAAGAGCTTCCCGCCATGCATTGGCGGATTCAGAGACATAAAATGCTTGCGGGCAAACGGTGCTAGAGCTAATGACAGTCCAGGCTCGCGGAAAATGGGAAGAAGAGCCAACCAAAGCACAGGCCACAACAAACAGAAAGGATAGGACTCCAGCACCCCCCACACAGGCAAGAAAATGCTTCAGTGAACATCGATCGGTGTAATTCTCATATTCGCTGATTTCTTCATCCGTGGAGCTGCAGTTGTCATCGCTTGAGATTTCTGTTGAAGTATACGTTTTTTTTGGCAACTTTACCTTAGGACACCGCCTGATACCTCGGTGAGCTGAACGTTCAAGCTTAGCAGTTCCTCACTCGAGGTCACAACAATGTCGGTGGACTGGGAACATGGAAAGGCTTTGTGTGGCTCGCCACAGGTGCCCTTCCTGTAACATGTCAGTCTGTTATCAACCGGCCACATAAATTGCTGCTATCGTTTGCCGTAGGCACCAGGGTTGCACCCATGATCGACTAGGCATGTGGAAGCCAACAAGCCAACGGGCAACGGGTGTCAGGCCATGAAGCTATGGGACTTCAACCGCCAGACTTGTGAGCAGAATCTTCCTGGTCACTTGTGTGACTCCGTGGAGGCACTCGGCTGCATGGTCTAGGAGTGATTTGCTAGCGACCTCGGAGGTTTCTGGCAGCTCTACTCCCGTGTCCTGGCGATCGCAAAGTAGAGTCGTTGCTGAGCACCGTGAAGCCACCCGACAGTTTTGGGGACTTGCTGATGCCTAGGTCAGTGTGGGGCACAATGAGTGCGTTACGAGCTTGGTGATGAACTCTCCAGATTATTTCTACCCAGAGGCAGATGAATAATTCAGGAGTCAATTCATGCACCTGTGCCATGATCATGCTGCAGAATTTTCGACCTCTGCAGCGGGCAGAGCAGAAGATCGTGTACGTCGTTTGAAAGCTTCGGTCATGTGCATGCAGGCAGGTAAGGGTTCTTGCCTTTTGTTTTTTTCGACGGTGCTGCCCCTTTATTTTGGCACGACGTAATAAGTTTTTAGTGTGGTGACTGCTGTGGCAGTCGACCAGTGCCTCACCGTTTGATCTTCCATTTGTTGCTGATCGAAGACCAGTGACAGTAGAGTTGTAGTGCTTACAGTATGGCTTGGCAGTTGGGGCTGGCGGAAGCAAAGGTACACTCCGAAGGTTTGAAAGACCAGAGCTGTGACTTTTGCATATGTTGCTGCCTAAAGGCTTAAAGACGGATCTTTCCGCTCCAAAATGCTCCAAATCTTTTGATTTCTGGCATCGTGCGATGCCGAATTTTCTTGCCGAAGGGACCCGGTCCTTCCGCAAAAGTTCTGTATGTCAATCAGAAGCACCTGTACATGTGTAGCAGCATTGAGCAAGCTTGAAGCTTCCCTGTATCAGGACAGGGACAGGAGCAAGCAAGATCGAGACAAAGAGAAGCCGGCAGCCTGGATAGTGCGTTTTTCAGCAGATGCAGTCAAATCTTCCATCAGTGATTGCCAGTCCTGACTCGCGACATCTCGCGACAACGTACAGTGTCAGTGTTGTGCTGCTCCAGCTACAAGTAGTGTGGTGCCCACTGTGGTCCCTGCTTTGGTCTTTTGTCGAGCGGCGAGGGTCTGTCGCCCGGATGGTAGGAGCGCAGATGAGCGCAGGGCACGCTGCTGAAGATCGAAGGTGTCCTGCAGGACCATTGAATATATTGAATTGAAGAAGACTCCCCCGCCGGGTGCTTCTACGCCTTACGACGGCTACCACCCCCCGTGCCTCAAAGAGTATGTTTTGCAGTGTTGAGGCTGAAAGAAAGGACATGCTCTCTCGCTCGGTCTTTCTGTGGCTGTCTCGCTGGCTATGTGTCTGTCCTGGCTGTTCGTCTGTCTGTCTGACTGGCTGGCTGTCGGTCCGGCTGTCGGTCTGTCTCTCTGTCTGTCTGGCTGTCTGTCTGCTTTTTTTGTCTGCCACAGTGCCCGCACGGCTAGCTTGGCCTTGTGACGCGAGTTGATTGATTGACATCCAACTTTTGCTCGTCAGGCATTTGGAAAATGAGGACAAAGCGCAACGCCTCATGGACACAACGAAGACCATCGAGCTGGGAAGGAATATGGAGCTTCAGAAGGACGCCAAAGCGCAAAGACCAACCAAGGTTCGAGCCTAGTCGTGATGTGCTTGTCGCTGTTCCGCTGTTCTGACTGCACCGTTCTTGCCAGAAGAAGCGCACAGAAGAGGTGCCAGTCGGAAGGGGGCTGAGGGGCGCCTGAGTGCGGTCACCATCCCAGTGCAAATCGCAGAGATGCTGTTCAGGGCTGTTTGTGCAGGAGTCCTGTTGAATCCCAATGAATCCACAAATTGGATGTAATGAAATGATTCGCCACGAACCCTCCAACGACGCAATCAAGGTAAATTAGCTGAGATTTTCATTGCTTGCGTGTGCACACATCGAACAAGCAGTCAAACCTTGATTTGATTGTTTCTGTTCGTGCGGCTCCTGCGTCGCAGAGCTTCATGTGGCTGCATACTAACAGAATCTCAGACGTCACACAAGACATGTAAATCAAGATTCAATTGGGATCGTGATAGTGCTAGGGTCGCATTAGTAAACCTCGCCCCCGGGAGGGGGCAGGTTTTGGGTTGCGGGGTTGTAATAATAAACCTCTGGCCGTGTCTGGGGTTAGTAGTATCAGTAGTATTAAGTTCCGATCCCAGTCCTAACATCAATTGTTTGGGCATTTTGGCTACGCAATTCAATCTCCTCTTCCGGCCGGAAAGTCTGCCCCGCGGAATATTTTTATTGTCACCCGTTTCAAAAATATGATTGTTACATTAGGAAGCTCTCAACATTCAGTGCAGATCTCTTGTTTGGTTCAGCCACGTTCAAAGTAAGTTGTAATTTGTTTACGTAGGTAGATACTACAACCAAGTTGAGGAAGTAGCATAGTCTTGCTCTAGCTGCTAGCTGAAACAGAATCAACAAGGATTCCCACGAAATGGTGTGGCAAGTCTAGTCCAGTCCAGTCCAGTCCAGGCCAGTCAGTCCAGTCTAATGCAAACCAGTCTCGTCCGGTCTAGTTTCTTTGTTGTCCGAAGCCTGCACAGTCTTTAGTCTAAGCTTATGTCCATGTCTGCGGGCCAGAGGTGCTCTTTTGCACTCGTCCGGCCCAGAATTACAAAGATGATGAGCTATCCAGACCTTCCGCGGCTTCATGTGGGGTGTTGAAATCCCCCATACCATATCAATCCTTATGGATCCATTTTTCTCTTCGCGGCTTTATACGACGTATCCACACCCTCTTCTACTCCTGCAACTTCTTTGCATTGAGAAACGATCCAAAGGACACCAGATGCACGATCCATTACTGTAGCGAGGATCGGGCTGCCACCCTCGCTCTCTTCTCTCTGCCCTACTTTGCTGCCCTCTCCTGCCCTGCCCCCTGCCATTTTGCCCCTTTCCCCCTGCCCTGTCACACACTCCACCTTCAAGTTCGTAAGTTCGTACCTTGCCGTAGTTAATGCCATAAGTAGTGCAGACCAGCCTCAGCGAGAAAGCCAGCGACACGACATCACTTTCAGTATGACATGTAGTCCGTCTGTTGCAGTAGTAATCGGCTTCGCGACAGGCTCTTGTTCCGGTTAGAACGGTAGGAGCTTAGCTAGCATGTTTCCATCGTTCACAGGCGGGCGTGCCCGCATTGCAGCATTTTCCGGAGCAGGCACGGTGACGGGAGAAGCCTGGCTGTTGAACAGTACGCAGCCTGGGCCGCAAAGGCAATTGCCGACAAGGATGTCGTGGAGGGTGGCGAAGATGTCGCTGACGCTGACATGGCAGCTCTTTTCGAAGATGATGAGGCCTTTCCGTGAGTGCCCAGGCATTCCAAGCAGGAGTTTCATGCAGTGGGCCCAAGGAAGCTGTACCGGGATACAGCGACTGCAACAAACTCAAACCTGGTCCGAGCCATACCTCAACATCATTTATCCAAGGACTCAGGGTTGATGCTGTAGCGGACAAAAGTTGGGTCTAAGCTTCGCAAGTGTACGTAGAGCTGCTCTGGCATCGAGGCAGTAGCCTCTCGGCTAGAGGTTTCACGGTTGTGCGACCATAGACTCAGTCAGCTTTCAGGTTTGCTGGAAGTGCTGCTGTGCCAGCTTGTAGCGCACACCAAACCGTTTTGGAAGCAGCCAGCGACAGAGTCTCAGTACCTGCTCGTAGAAGTTGCTCATGCATCCTGCTGGCAGGTGATCGAGTTTCAAGACAAGTTTGAGGAAGGCAATGAGCAGGCTCACCATCGCGTCGTTGTGCACATGCGAAGCAGCGCTTTTTCCGGAGATGTTCCTCGTTCCGGCCCACGTGTTCCGCTTATTGCTGTTACCACGGCATGCGAATGCGGTAGTGAGAGCTTCGGAGGACATCTTCGGCTCTGAAGTCAAACTGAAGAAGGACAAAAAGGACAAAAAAGACAAGAAGGACAAAAAGGAAAAGAAGGAGAAACATCACAAAGACAAGAAGGAGAAGAGCAAAGACAGGAAGGAACATAAAAAGGAGAAGAAAGACAAAAAGCGAAAACGTGAGGCTGAGCTTGACGATGACATGTTTGATTGACAGCTCGGAAAAGAAATTCTTGCTTTGATGCTGCTAGGGTTTGCTGAGTATGCTGACCGTCTGTTGAAGCTCCTTCCCGAGCCTCCATCTGCAGCTTATACGTTTGTGGCTCAGAGATGCACCACTGTGTGCCGAGCCCACCAGCAGCAGCTCCTCGAATCCATGCTGGATCTCTGTGCATGTGTGTGTGTGTGTGCATGTTTGCATGCAGGTCCCTCGTGCGCTTCTTGACATGATCTGTGCAATGTCGTTGTCGGCTCAGGTCTGAGATGGAGCCTGACGATGATGCTCCTGTCAAAACCTTACAGCGAGGTGCGCGACAATCAATAATAGCCTTGCAGGAAGTAGGGCAACAAGGCTTGTGTGCCCGTGGGCACGGACACAGGCATGACGGGCTTCTCCTCGTCATCGCAGGAGGTAGGACCGAAAACACGAGCAACCTGTCACGTTGAATTTTCTTTCTGATACGGGGACAGGCTCGGCAGCCTTCCACATTCCAAAGACTTCGCCGCGCCATGTCAATGAAGCCGGCCACCGAGGCAGTGGTGAAGATTTATGGAAGCTCCGAAGTTGAAACCTAATGAGTTGTGAACAGGCACATGGAGGGAGGCCTCGTCGTCGTTTTGTTTGGAACAGCCCCATGTTTGTTTGCCCTGCAGACGCTGCCGCAAGTTGTAAGTGTACTCGCAGACGCGCGGATACTTTGTGAGGGTTTGTGTTTCCTGAAATTTCCTTAGTTGTGTGAAGGCAAACATCACGGGCTGGCCTTGGATGATCCAACCGTCTGCCATATCAATATCGCGGACTAGCAGTGCATGCTTTGACCTCCCCAAATGGGCCATAGTGCATTGTCGTGGTGTCGTTCGCCCACCGTCTAGTTCCGATGACGCAAAGGCAGATGAATCGCAACTGCGGACGCATCGTCTCTCGGGCATCTGATAGAGGGGGCAGAGGCTGTCTGCCAGATCCCGAATGGTGCTCGATGTCTACGGGTCCACGCGACAAACGGCCTGTAAAGTCTTCGAAGATAGAGACACCAAAAGAGCCCGGTATTGTCGCGGAAGGGTGAACCTTGACCAGATCCCATTCCAAACAAACGACAAAGCAAAGAGGGGAGGCGACCCGTGCAGTAAAGTCGAGTTAGGCGAGACATCTGCAACTCCAGGGAGGACAGGAGCCAGTGTCTTTCGAAACCCGTTTTGACCGAAGCCTCTCCCTGTCCCTTTCCGTTTCTGGGAGGCCGATGGCGAAACGGCAGGGCGTCAACCCAAGAGAGGCAATGGCACCTGATGTTGATCGGCGATGAGCATCATGAGTCTCCAAGCCAGGCTCCACCATCGTGCAGCAGCCGGCGAACGGAGTGTTTCCGGATCCAGATTCTGTAAAGGAGGAGCTTATTCTGAGCTTAACAATCAACCGACAGAGCTCGTGCCGGCTTGACAGCCGCTCCTCAGATCTGATCCCGCAGGCCGTTCGAGATTTGCTCGAGCAGAAGAAGTACAATGTACAAGACTTCTACAAGACGGCCGCCCGGCAAGTGCACAGAGGAACACAGTTTGATCTTGCCTGCATGTTCCACTTACATGCAGGTTTCTGTCTGATCTTTTGATGGTTGGCTCTATCGGAATCTCGTTGTTTTCATTACAAGGCACACTACCAGAAATCGTCCCAGCTTTGCCTTGTTCCGATGGTTACCCTTGGAAACTAGTCCGTTCTGACCAACGACATGGAGCTCTGTGTGGAGCAGCGTCTTGTCACATTGTAGGGGTTCACTCCGCAGGAACTGAACTGTTCGTAGGATATAACAAGCGCAGCAGTCCGCACTTCACGACAAGATTGCATGCATTGCACTATTAGTTGCCGTTGGTTCGGACGACGATTGTTGACTAGCCCTTGTGTGTCAGGAAGGTATTTGTCAGCGGCTGGCGCGCAGTCCGCTTTTTGACTATACAACGTGCCCGGCTCAGTGTTGTCGCTGCCTGTGCGCATCTGAGAGAAAGTGAGAGACTTCAAAAAAGACATGCAATGCAGAGTGGCATTCAACTGCTTTCTCAATTGGATGCTTTCCTGCCTGCGACGAGGCTGTGTGTTATAATCGTCAACGCGCTGTGGATCGCGGTGGATACCGACTACAACGACCAAGATCTGTTGATATATGCCCGGCCAGAGTTCCAAATAATGGAGACACTCAGTTCAAAATAGTTGTGGAATGCTTGATGCTGCAGAATTCCGCGCTCATGCACTCTGCAGGAACCTGTTTTGCGACGCTTAACTTGATTGGGCTTGCTCTCTCGCTTGTTCAGTGAGGTGTTTGACAGCTTCTCTCAAAACGAATGCGTGAGGCTTTCTTTACGGCTGAGTTGATCATTCGATACGGGGCTTTCAGGACGAGCGGGAGCCACCTGCAAATTCTTGCGGACTGAACGAAGCCTTTCCGCAGGCGCTCATGGGATGCATTCAGAGACATGTGGTCCGGAACCCGAAGGCTGCCTGTCAATGGCCCCAGACAGAGATGCAGTGAGGTTCGTATTCGACGCGGTCATCCTGGTTTTCATGATTTTCGAGTTGGTCCCCAAGTGTTTCATCACAGTACTGCTCGCAACTGCTCTGGCTCTTCTTGTAAAGTCGCTCTGACGCTAGTTTGGGCTCGTACTCTCACAATGCACAATACAGCTGCTTCTCACATATATATATATATATCTGTCTGTCTGTGTGTGTGTGTCTTCGTCCCTCTGCAGCTCGCAGCGACAGGACATGGATCATCACCGTGCTGGTGGCAACGATTCAAGGACGGTTTGGTTTAGCTTGCATTTTGAATGTGTCGATGTTTTTTGAGTCTGGAGCAGGGCTCATGATGCTGGACCCCTCACTTCTTAGCCTGGTGCGATTGTTGCGCCTTTTTCGCATGACCAGAGTCGCCCTGTCCTCAGTCCATGCTGTGCAAGATGCAGGGAACAAATGGTGTTGTCCCAAATGTTGCACGACGGCCTGGAGGTTCGCGTGCTGAAAGCGTTTCCGGAGTTGATGATCCTCCTGAAGGGGATGCTTGCCGTGCGCACCCTAGCATGGTGTCAGCGCATCCTGATGGAAACAGAAACTTGATCACGAAAGCTCCTTTGGAGCTTGCAGGAGTTGTTTACAGGTTTGGTTTGGGTCAAGAGAGACTTCAGGATGCCTTAGCTCCTGATACACCAGGGATCAGGAAGGCAACTCTCTCGCCTAGGAGGGAGGTCGCCCCACCCAAACTTGAGTCCCCCCTCAAGGGGTCAGTACAAAAGACAGCAGAGCTGCAATCCCTCGGCAACATAGCCGCAGCGTCGTACTACTACTACTACTGCTGCTGCTGCTACTACTACTACTAAACTTCAATTTCTAGCCTCGCGCACACGAGTGGTGCTCCGACCGGGCCCGAGGCTTTCAGATCCGTTCTCGTCACGCTCGGCCTCCTGCTGATTGTGACATATGCGCTTGGCTCAAATAGGCGGTTCAAGCAGAACTACAGTATTGTTTCCAAAATCCATTGATAGCACTGCACGAGTTGCTCGAGGTGTATTCGATTGCGTTTACCTCGTTGTGCAAGGACTTCGGCTTTGCACCGACTCATGTTTCGGGTTCGGAGCATCCTTGCCAGGGCTTGCCAAGCGGCGCTGAATGTGAGAGCTACTTTCCGAACGTTTGGGTGGCTCGATCCTGCTAGTCAGCTAGTTTTGTTCTACTGTTCTACCGACTCACAGTCTGTGTCTTGCTTTGCCGCGCAACTGAAGGCCTCCATGTTCACCTGCATCGTCAGAGGTGCTTTGCTTGACGAGGCTTCTATTGTAGGCTTCAATTTGTCACTGGCGATTGGCGAGTGACAGAATGGCAAATTGTGCGATTCAAGTGCTGTCCACCATGGCTCTGCGATGGCCAGTGGTGTTGCACATGCCAGGTGACTGAATTGCTTGCAGATGTTGGTCGAGACAGTGGCCTGATTGTGGCCATTTTCTTTAGCTATGCCTCTCAGCTGCGAGCAGCCACGTTCCCAGGGCCCGGATCAGGTGCAGGATCAAGGGAGATGGGTCTGTGGGCGAACTCGCAGCCTCCCAATGCCGTCGGGGTGAGGGAATTCACCATTGTGGAATGGAATTAAGGGCAAGTCTTGCATCTTGTTGTGTACTTCCGACTGCAGGTTCGGTTTGCAGAGACATAGATGTCCGCATGTCACGAGGGTAAGTGTGACCGGCATGAATCTGAATGCAGGCTCGCCCGACATAACTCTTCGCTGGCTCTTGTGGACTATGGGTTTATGACTCCGAATGTCAGCTTTGTGATGCATCACATCCAAGGTGTTGATCGCAGCCGCCACCCTGACGTGTTTGATGCGAGGGGCTGCTGTGCACTGTACACACTTTGCAGGATTGTGTCAGAGTCATCGCTGTCATTTCAGGTCACTGTGATGAACCTTCTTATCGGTGTGCTTTGCGAGGCAGATCCTGCTTTCAGACGGCCGTCGTTTTGCGTTCAGCGGTATGACATATGTTCGGGGGCGTTGTCACATAGGGACTGTCCTGCAGCTCTGCTGCGAGGTCGGAGCTTCAGCAGTGAACGCCTATTCCATGATTCCATTTAGAAAACATGGGGTTTCCACGAAAAACGTCCCCTGACCCTGGGCACAAGCCTTGTTTTCACCACACACCTCGGACAGGTTGTGACCCTCGTTGCGGCTGCTGAACGCGAAGAGCTTCTTATTGGTTTCGTTCAGGTCCCTTCTGCTGAAGCCAGATGTGCTGCTGAGCATCATCACCATCAATCACCACCACCACCACNCCACCACCACCACAACCACCACCACCAGCACCACCACCAGCACCACCACCAGCACCACCACCAGCACCACCACCACCAGCACCAGCATTCTCTCGCCATGACACTTCGATTCGATTGCTAGCAACCGCGTCACCCGCTTGCTTGCCATCACCTTGATCCTATATGGGTCGCTTGCCCTCTGTTTACCCCCGATCACTTGGAGTTGCCGCGTGGCCGTTTCGCTGTGGTGAGTATTCTTCTTAGACGTCGATTATAGGATTGCTGGTGTGAACTGCAGGGCCAGCTTGAGAAGATCGTGGCATCAGTGGATTTGGATGGCAACGGTGGCTTTGAAGCACTGCTCTGGCAAGCACACAGCTGCGGATTTTTCGGCCAATCGAGGATTGATCTCGCACAAGGAGATGAAAGCCATTCTACAGGACAAAGATGCTGTCAGGGCACTGCATTCAGCAGGGCTCTCTGCCACAGCATGCAGGAATCGTAGGTTGAGTATACAACGCCCCACTGTCGCTGTCTTTGTTGTGCGAGGTAGGGGTGGATCCAGTGAGCCTGGTCGACCTGGCCGACGTTTTGTTTCCGACCAAACTAGCAGGCAAGGGATCACACATGTCGCATCCATCAGACGGTCGACTGGGCTGACAGAAGATGGTGATGAGTTTCGGAGCGAGATGACCTTCATCCAGTTTATGCAGGAGCTGTGGCCTGCCGGCAGAAAACGGTGCTGTGTTCCCGGGGGTATCATTTCTCAGTTGCGGTGCGGGAGGGTGAGACTTTTCATTGCGAGGTGGTAAACCGACCTCCGATAGGTTGGACTCCTCTCCTCTGTTCACTCTGTTCTGCTAGTTCGGCATGATCCGCTTAATCTGGTCACATGGCGTCGGATCGGATTTGAGAGCTTGGCTTTCAACAAGGCCCTAGGTGTTGCTGGTGACACAGGGGAGCATCGGACAAAACCATGACACGTGGCCGTGGAAGTCTCCTTGGAGCACAAAGTACCAGCAACATCCTTTGATTAGGAATACTGCGAGGGTGCACGGCCTGCGACTTTCCAATCTCGGGCCTCATGGTCGCTGGCCATGCTTGGCCATCCTCTTGCCATTTGCCGTGTCAGGGCAAATACTCGTAGCTTCAGAGAATCCAACATTCAAACGAAAGGCCCTAGATGCTTCGCATAATGCCGGAAGCCAACGCTTCGAGCGCGAGTTTCATCCAAGCCTTGGGGTTCTGAATTCATGAAAGTCGAGAAGAAAAGGAGGCACCTTCCCGATGCTATGTATGATTATTTGTGAGGTTTCAGAAACACTGCCTCAAGGTGTCGTGTAAGAGTTTTGTCTTTCGTGGAGTCGTGGTCTAAGCTTTTCAGGCTGGAGCTTCGTGGGAAGAACACAGCGACGGTGCGGGGCCCGCCTGCACACCGCGCAGCGGTACGGCATAGCGCGGTTTAACCATCTGCTTCGAAGAGGTGAAGGACATGATAACGCTCCGCAAGATCATGAAGGTTCAGCAGGAGGACCTCATGGAAGCTATTGGAAAGCCGTGTCCCTACATTTGTTGTACGCTGCTCTGTCGAACTGCGTGTGAGAAATGCCTGCCAAGGTTGGAGTCTTCAGCCGCTTTGTTGCAGTGGGTTACCGTCGTGAGCAACAACCATGTGTGTAACGACTTGCTGAAAACTGGATTTTGAAACTTAGGATGGCTGCTTGTTTGAGCGAGGGTCATATCAAGCTCGAAAACAGGAGCCCTAATTCTCAGCAACGTGCCCATGTTGAGGTTCTTGGCTCAGCCGATGAGCTGCAACAGACCGCTCAGCAAAAGCAGGCGACGCCACTCTGATGTTGATATGACACAGATGACCCCAAGTGGCTCGAGAGTTGCCTTCAGGGCAGTCCGAGGAATCTGGAGCCAGCAGCTTGGTCTCCGTATCGCGGTAAACCTTGCGCATCTGTGCACGCAAGGGGGCTTGTGTTGGGCATCGCAGTTGACTTCCCAGGTCCCCAGGAAGAGTGCAGCTGAGCCCAACTCTCTCGCCCCTTTCCTGCATGCTCCCTGTGGAGACAGTATCTTTGCATGGCATCATGGCCCATGGCCTCCCTTTCTTGCTTCGCCGCTGCCGGTATTTGCAGACCGCAGCACTGAGGCAGCAGCCGAGAGTACTGGAGGGGCAGCTGATTGACGAAGAGCTTTCGCAGCTTGACAAGACAATCTGTGTGTTGCCTTCATTGCAGTGGAGAGGTAGGTGCATTGCTTGCCTCGCCTCGCCTGGGACGTGACAAGTGCAGGCACAAAATGCTCGAGTTGCATGGCCCTTAGACACTTGCATTGTGCAGTTGACAGGTGTTTTCGGTCCTGTTTCGTCGCAGTCGCATCCTGGTCGTCGCCTGCTCTAACACGACACGTGCAAGAGATGACCAGTTTTGCAGAGTGTGGGAGTCTGGCAGATGCGCCTCTGGTGCCAGCGCTCAGCGCAGAAACGTGATAAGTACAGCAGTCGAGATCTTTATTGTATAAGTCTAGGTCCCTGTCACAACCCGCGATGTGGCACAGAAAAGACAGCAGCTGCTCGATGGCGATGCGGCTGTCTTCGACCATAGACAGTATTTGGACTCGGCGATGCTTTTCTCAGCTTCACAGAGGATGTTCGGAGACTTGCGTTTTGTGCAGGTGCATTTCTACACGTTTTGATATGTTTTGCCGCATCAGCCGATTATATATCGAGGCGCCAAATATTGGATGCGACTCTGTCTTCGGTGATCCTCAATGGCAGGACAGTGTCCTGGAAAGACTTCACAACATTGACCTGGAATAATTTGTCCAGTAGTAGTAGCAGCTGCTGCTGCTGCAATCCCTGCTGGTGACATGTGACTAGCATTGTGTTGTTGTTTCTGCGCTGCCTCCAGGAACGTCGACGGGCCAATCGAATCCAGAGACCCAGCAGCTCCGACGAAAATTGCAGTGAAGAAAGTGAACCGTGTCTTCGCTTATTCTGCACAGGCAGCCGGGGCTCTCCGGGCCACCGCTGCGGAGGCACTGTCCCAGTTTTAACAGCGGCTTCGAGAGTTCAATCTGAGCAACACTGCTGTACCCTACAAATTGCTCAGGAGTCAACGCGCTTGAAGCCCGGGAAGCACGAAGATCTCTTCCTGGAAGATGTGCCTGGCATGCAGGAGCCTGGAACAAGTGAGCCAGACTAGAGCTCACTGCTAATAATGTCCAACGGACCCTTGCTTTGCACTAAACTTGTAACCCTTCGATCCGTGAGTGTACGTGCCGTGCCTTGAGACAGGAGCTGGAGGCACTTGAAAGAGTGCTATCCCAACGGCACCTGCAAGAGTCCTGGCTGCAGATGGCTGCAGCGACTGGCGCTGCATTGTCTTTGCTGGCTGCTAGCTGCTGGCCTGCTGGCCGTTGACAATCTTCGCCTGGGCAGGCTGACAAGCCCAGACAGCAGCTACCCGGCAGCCCCGTGGTGTCTCATCTGAGATCAGATTGGTGTAAGTTCGAGGCTGATGAGACGATCAAGATGCCGAACACGTGCCGATGTGTTGCTCTCTGCAGGAGCTGGGTAGACACTGATGCGACAAACAGGCAGGCCTCGCCAGCTGAGCACTGATGATCACTGTCACCAGGGCCAGCGCTGTAGTTTGTAGAAACCTGCAACTTTGGACTTGGGAGACGAGTTTCGTTGCAGCCAATTCATGCAACCTTTGTGCAGTCTCACCAGGCTTTCGTGAACGTGCTAGATTTTGATGGCATAATGTCTCGAATGCACTCACCCTTGCCTGTGCATGGGCAGAACGGAGCATGATGTCGCGATGACGCGCAGCATGCAGCAGCACTTTTACAGACCTCTCAGAGATTTTTTCGCTCGTTGTGCAGCTTACGTGTTGCCATGCACCAAAAGCACTTAGGGGAGATGGGTTGGGATATGGACATACAAGCAAATACAAGGAATGTGGACCGATTTGTTATGTATGATTCGAGTTGGCAGCGTCGTTCACGGATTCGTCCGGCAGAACTTTGGTTTCTGCTTGCTTGCATTGCTGTGGCTCATCGCGGCACGGCCTCCGTCTTATCTCCGAGGGTGTCGAAGGTGATGGGCGGCGATTGGTGTCCGTCCAGCGGTGGCTTCGGTGCTGGCGGTATACGACCGGCAAGTCGGGAGATGCCGATAGTTGGGGTTGGCTGTTGCGCAGAAGAGCTGGCCTTTCCTGTGAGATTCCAGAGTGTCCACGACGGTTGATCACGTCTATCCCGAGCGTATGTGTCCGTTGTGCAGATAGACAGACAGCCTCGGCATCACTGCACAGGTCTGCTCAGAATAGACAGGTAGGCAAAAGGACGAATAATGGCCGACCGGTGGAGGTCTCAGGCCTGCATAACGCGCGCATCGCAAGACTTCGGCCTGCGGAGCACCGACAACTGGGGGGCCAGGCGAACTGACTGCATTCCGAGCATTGCATGAACATGTCGCTCAAAAAGCCTCGATCCGCGCACATATGGGGTGTTGACACGTGTTGACTTTTGGACGGTAGGCATGTGGGAAGTGTTAGTTATGTGAGAGCACGTTGCTTTTTTCGTTATCCGGCTTGGACAGACTCTGTGACTCAAGCTCATGATCATGCGATGTGAGCAGACATTGGCAGAGTATATGTGATAGAAGCCCAGATTGTCAATGGATACAGTGCATGCATGCTAGCAAGCTTTTGGCGGTGGTTCGCAGATGCTTGGACATTGCAGGGCAGGAAAATCCGTGCCATGTTAGATGCAGGCGCTGCTGCAACTGACAGCCCGGCCACGGATGTGCAACTGAACCTGCCCGGTGTTCCCAGTTTCAATGTCTCAACAGAACCGCGAGTGTCGCTGTGCGAGTTTTCTTGAGCAGGCGTGCTTGCGGCCGATGTTGCGCCGCTGGCCAGCCCATCCGTTCCAGCCGCCTGGCGAAATCCACTTCACCTGCTTTACAGGTCGCTCCAGCATGCCATTCCAGCTGCCGTGTGGTGACGGAGCCATGATCTTAGTAGTGCTTTACGGTCGACGGTCACACCGAAACGCAGAGCAAGATCCAGCTAGTGTTGGCTGCCCTTCCTAAGAAGTGGAGGTGTGTTGAATGCAGAAGCCGCAGTTAGTTTTCAGCCCTGGTCGGCAGAGTCGGCAGCTTGAGCCTTGGAAAACTGTTCGGCCACTTTCTGCAACCACGCTATTCGGAGTTCCCAACTCTCAACACTCAAAACACATCGAAGTCCTGGCAGTCCAGGTTCTCCCTTTGCATGGAAATGCTTGAGACGGGGACTAACAGATTGATGCACTGGGTCTGAGTGTTGGTGCAGCACAACGCCCCGGAAGTTGCTGGATCAGAAGGGAAGTTGGTCAGAGCGCGACCCATGGCAATCCAATTGGCAATTGAATTTGGACATCCCATGATTCAATGACGGAGATAAGCGACCGTCCATAAAGTGTAGCGGCATAGCGATGCGTAGCGTGCACATGCGTGCACTGACGAGTTGCGAACTTTCGCTCCTCAGGGCTTATGCGCTTATGCGGGCTGCAGCCTGTCCGGCCTGTCCCAAAGGCATTAGCTTATTGTATGTGTCTGCATTCTGTGCGCATTGTCGACCGTATGCTCTGTTATGTGTGTGTGTGTTTGTGTGGTCACCTTTTCACCGAACGTTTTGTTTGTAAACAGGGGTGCTGGATGGGTAGCAGGTCAGTTTCATCAAACCTTTCACTCCGTCGCACACCAAACAAATTCTTGCCCTCCACTTGGTTTCGCGACTGGGACTCAGCGTGGAACAATTGGAAGCTCTGAGCTCCACTGATGGGGCGACTGCAGAATCTCAAAGGTGTGTTCTGCGGTTGGTCTCTCTGTTCAAGCCCCGAGAGAGAAGACATTGCGGGTGGGGTTCGAAATCCGCGGCTGATTTCGTCTCAGTTTTCACGGAGGATCGGAGACTCCGGGAGGCCACAGGCAGTGCCACAGGCCACATCAACGGCCTCTTGCGAAGCCTTGCTGAAGCATATTTGCAGCTCTTTTTCCTGCAAAGGGGCTGCTATAGATGTCGTTTGGACATGGGTTTCAATGCTGTGTGATCGATGCAAATTTTCAGACTGCGCGCTCTTGAGGCTGGCGTTGCTTGAGAACGTCAGACGCATCAGTTGCTCGGCTTTGTACTTTCGGTTTCACCGCTTGGTGTTTTTGAACAGATGCATACAGCGCGAATCCAGTCGAAACCACTTTGCGTGCAAAGGCACTTATGCAAAGCAATACTCTGCACCTGCGCATCTGACTTGTCCACCTGTCCTGATACATGTTGTTGTAGTATCGAAATTTGAGTGTAGTGGCAGCAGCGTTTTGCGGAGCAGCAAACAGCCCTTCTGTGCACTGGAATGCATTCTGTTGTAGCAGCACCAGCTCTCGAGGAACAGGCTTTGCGCCTGCCCCAAAAGTGTATTGATACATCTCGCTTCTACTTGGAAGGTCTTAAGTAGTTCTTATGTACTTGTGCGCTGCTGTGCGCTGCTTGTTGCAGATCAGGTTCTTCACCACAGCCTCGGACGCATGCTCGAGCCACAGAGCCAGCATCACCCTGCAAGACTTATGCTGGAGATGTTAGGTTCATTCTGCGAGCAGCCCTGCTACATCTCCAAAGTCGCGGGTGCCCACAGGAGGCCCTCCATTGCGGCGCGAATGTGTGGAGGAAGTCGGCAGTTGGTTCAGCATAGCCTAGGCGCTGCTGAAGTACCGGCGCAGATGCCGGCAAAAGAGGACACATCTTTGTCGAAAGTCTGCACAAAGATCGTTTTTGAGAACCAGCAACTTCAATATCTACTACAGTAACATTGCGGCAGGGTTGGGCGTGACGTTTGTGGTGATGCATCATTGGCGCCACAAGATGTTTTCTTCCTCTGGGACGGCGGTAGCAGGCATTCCTCACTTTCGTGCCTCGTTCTTGTCTGCCAGGATCTGGTTTCAGGCCTGGACATCTGCAGAAACTGAAGTGATGCCACAAGGATGAGCAAAGCATGTGAGGTCGAGGAGGTCCGGCATTGAAGGTCTTGAGCCCAGAGAAGTGGAAGGCTCATAGGACACATGTCTTGAGTGAGGAGTCTGGTGAACGTATCTGGACTGCAGGCAATGCTACAGCAGGCCAACTCCTGCCAGGGTGCCATCCCCAGCAGCGGAAGTGGTTGCATTTCCGAAAGAAGCACAGTGCGGAATTTCAGTCAGTGGCCGCAAATGCTACCAGTGATCAGTTACTAATGTTACTACACGCTTTGTGCAAGCTCTTTTCCCCTATGTTTTGGTTTTGCTCCTGTGTTCAACCGTTGGTGAGGTCAGGTTTGAGTCAGCCAGCAAGCCCAGATCCCCAACAGAAATCACCCTTCACACGAAAAGTCTGCAGGCACCAGCAGAAGATGCTGATGTGGGGGTTTTTGTTTCGTTCTTTACCTAGCATGAGCAGGCAGAGTGACTGCAGATGGTTCGAAGTGCTAATGAGTTTGGCGACTGTAGGTAGAATTGTTGCCACTGTCCCTCTCGCGGACAGTTTCTGCTGGACTGCCAACCGAGGGACTATAAGCATTTTTGGGGCCATAAACACTTCCAATTTGGATCAGCGAGGGCTGTGTAAGAGGTACAGAGATGAGTTGCGAGGATCTGTAATATATGGGCTAGTGTCCAGAGCAATGGGTTGCTTGAGGGCTAATGGGGAGTAACATGGAAATGTAGTGAAGCACGCGCGTGTGAGTAGGGACAAGCACGGCGCAGACGTCGATGCCGCGGATTGCCGGCTCGACGTCGCCCGACCTTTTTCAGCATCCTTTGTAGCCTCCTGCCGGCGCCATGGCCGGCCCTTCGGACACGGCGGAGATCATATGGCGGCCGTGGCGGTGCTGGAGAACGCGATCGACTCCGACGTCGGCTTGTCGGCGTTCTTCACGCACTGGTAAGATGGCGGAGGCGTTCGGCGAGGCTGATGCTATTTGGGCGGCGACTCGGAGCCAGGCGATGCCAGGCGCCCGGCGGGTGTCACAGGTCCGCCGGCGAAGAAGGCTGCACCGATTGAACCACAGCAGCAGCCGGCCGACCCTTCCCCGGCGGCCTCGGCATCAACGACCGTGACACAGCCGGCGCCCGAGCCGGAGGCTGCTGGCGATGCCGGCACGGCCCGAGCCGGCATCCCGCCGCGGCCAAGGAAAAGGGCACCACCGCCGAAAGCAGTGGTTTGAGAGGCTCGACGGCGAGGTGTGGGTCGTGCGGTGGTGCGGCCGGCCGTGCCCGTCCGGCTCCCGCTGCCTGGGCGTCGTCGAGGGTGGGGCTACGGCGCCTCCGCACCAAGAGTGCGTCGAGTGCCACCGTGCCTCCCGGCGTGGGCGCAACTACTAGGCGCTCCTGCCGGGGTGATCTCCCTCGGCGTCTTTTACATCTTCACTGGTTTGGTGAGTTGTCGTTCGCCGGCGGTTGGGTCACCCATCTATTTAGTTTTGTTTACACCGGCGAAGCTCTCGCGAGCCTCTCGGTCGGCTGGCCGTGCGAACCGGCGGGTCTCACCTGCAGTTTGCACTTTGCTCTGGCGAGAAAACAGCCGGCGCCCCAACACTTAGTGCATCGTCGTTGGTGGTCGTTCTCTCCACTGTCCTTTTTTTGTCGCTAATTTTTTCTAGGAGGCAGGCGCAGGTGGCTCGAGGAGACCGGTTTCCTGGCAGGCCCGGTTTCGGCGGCGATGCCGGCCGTCGACCTGCTAGGTCAGCATGGCTTCTCCCGTGGAGCTCGGCGCCCAGGAGCACCTGCGTGTCCTGCCCACCGTCGGGGCACAGGGCGGGCGCGCACACCGAGTGCCGCTACACAAGACGGCCACGAGCGGCGAGGTCGAGATGACCGTGCGCCAGCTACGGTGCGCCTGCCGCGCGGCGTTGGCATTGCCAGGCTTCAGGCGGCCCGCGTGTGGTATCGGGGCCGCCCCCTGCTCCAGCATGAGATGAGCATGAGGCTGTCCTGCTTTTCCGGCAAAAACCACGCCGGCGCCCTGCTGCAGCTCTTCAACGGGCATCTCGCCCGTGTTGCCGGAGCGGCGTGGCTGGTGTCCCGGGGCGTGCCCACGCCCATCATCCAGCTCCTCCGCCGTTGGCAGTGGCCGAGGGTACTACAGGAAGATCTGAGCGGCCCACCGGCTGCATTGTGTGGGGCGCCAGCCGGGGCGGTTGATTTTGTGCGGGGCACCGGCCCCGGACCCAGCAGGAGGCTGTGGGCCACGCACCACATCTACAACGCCAATTGGCCATGAGGGTACATGCGGAAAGCGAAGGGCTGCAGCTGGCCGTACGGCGTTCGCGCCTTTTACCACGTGACCGAGAAGCCGGCGGAAGCGGCGTGGTGCCTTCGGTGTTTCCCTCAATTCAAGGACCGACCGGCGCCCCCACTGAGGTGGTAGACTCACCCGTGGCATCGAGCTCGGAGTCTGCTGAGTCCTCGTCGTCGTTGAGGCGGCTTTTAAAACCGGCGGTGTGAGTCGGGATCTGCGGGGTCGTGCGGTCGAATCCAGCGTCGATGGCGGCGGCGCTCGTGGCGGCGTCCAGGACTTGGCGGCTTCGGTGGGCGCCGGCGTCGGAGATGAGGCTGGGTCGCACATTCGACGAGGTCTCCACAACACGATCCTCGACGACCACTGGCGTTCAACGAGGCCATGACGTCGGCTCCGACGCAGCCAACTAAGCGGCTGCTCCCA
This sequence comes from Symbiodinium sp. clade A Y106, assembly GCA_003297005.1. Taxonomy (NCBI): domain Eukaryota; class Dinophyceae; order Suessiales; family Symbiodiniaceae; genus Symbiodinium; species Symbiodinium sp. clade A. Next base: position 205,499 of record BGNK01000544.1, on the reverse strand, counting down.
AAAGAGAACCGCGGCAGACCAGCGTAGACCAGAAAGGAAAAAGCATAGGACCACCGGCGGCCGGGACCGAGACACGGATGGCGGCTGGCAGGAGACGGCGGCTGGGACGAGGACCGTCGCGGCCGGGCCGGTGTCAGCAGGGCGGCCGGGTGGTCGGCAGCCGTGGAAGGGGCGACGATCGCCGCATGAGGCGCTTGGGACAGTGCGGGCCCTGTCGCAGGCCACAGATGACGACGGGGGGGCGGACAGTGGCACTTCCACCAGCCATTCGCCGGCATCTGCCTTTGATGGGAGAACCTCTACGGCGTGGTGTATGCTTTTGGGACTCGACAGGCCGGCCACACCTGCGCTCGCGGCGGTCTCAACAAGAAGACCGTCGGGTTCGTGCAGGAGCTCCAGGGCGAGATCGGCGACCGGCCCCTCGGCTGCGTCATGGAGGCGGAGGTCGTGTCGGCGACGATCCAGGACCTACACCAAGGCCGACTTCATGAGGCACCGGCCAACGGTTGGCGTTGGGGTGTCGCCCGGCGGCTCCTGGCGATCCTGGTGATCATGACATCGGCCACGCCGGCCACATCGGCGCCATGCTCGGGGCCGGCCCGCTCGACGATGCAGTGGATGGTGCATGGAGCAGTTCGGCGCCGGCCCGGTTGCGGCCAGAGCTGGAGCTGCCGGAGGATGACCCGGCGGCACACTGGGAACTGGCCCAGCAGCTTCGCCACTGAGCTCGTCGAGGAGACCCGGATGGGCAGGGTGGTTAGCCCGACCCGGTTTGCGGCGGGCTGGAATAACAGCACCACGGCGCTGCTCGGCATCAGGGGAGCTGACAGGCTGGTGGCCACAATTCCACGGTGAAGGCCTTTGACGTGCCGACGCATTCGTCGACGACTACGTCGACATCATTCTGCGGCGCGTCGTGGAGTTGGTGGGCCGGTGCAGGCGGAGGCGTTGAGGGTCTTCGGCCACGACCTCCTCAACGCTTACCGGCAGTGGCCGGTGAAGCACCCGGCGCACTCCGGCACGTTTTTGCCGGCGCCTGAAGGAATCACCATGTGGTTCCATATGGCGATGTGCTTCGGCGCGGCGGCGTCCGTCTGGAACTTCAACCGGACGGCCGACGCACTCCAAGCGCTGAAACGCGTGCTCCTTTGGGTTCTTTCCGGCCACTTCGTCGACGACTTCAACCGCGTCGACATCGATGAGCTCGCCGAGGGCGCTTTCGACGGCATGGCGGAGTTCCTGGACTTAGTGGGACTACAGACGAAACCGTCGAAGGCTCAGAAGCCGGCCAAAGAGCACATCATCCAGGGCGTGTTGGTGGCGATCCGGCCCGTGACGGCGTGGTCTTGCGGCCCACCCCGGCGCGGATCAAGAAGATCACGCGCACCATTTTTGGTCTTTCCCTAAGGCTCCGGTTAGGCTACTCTCAAGCTTTAGCTTAGCCTCACCATCGTTAACCGCACCGGTGGCCGCAGGCGAGGCCTATCACAAGCTAAGCTATTAGCGCAAATGTAATTACCTAACCGCAAGGTTAGCTTAAGTTAACCGCAAGCTTAAGCTAACCGCAAGAAATAGCCGCAAGGATACACCCTAAGTAGCACGAGGACCCATGGAGTCCCAGCTTAACTCTAGAGGAGCTTCGAAGCATCCTGGACTGAAAAGGAGCACGAAGGCATCCTGGCTACTGGGAGATCTGAGGCCNTCCCAGCTTAACTCTAGAGGAGCTTCGAAGCATCCTGGACTGAAAAGGAGCACGAAGGCATCCTGGCTACTGGGAGATCTGAGGCCGAAACGTCTAGAGGAGCCCATGGCATCCTGGAGATTTTTCTGCAAAAGGAGCACGAGGCATCCTGGCTACCTGAAGCGGAAACGTCTAGAGGAGCCCATGGCATCCTGGACCTGAAAGGCTTTCAACACACCTACAACCGTGCAAGCACACATGCAGTGAGGGAGACTTTTTCCAAAAACTCTCCAAAAACTCGATCCGGTGCTGCATGCTCTAAGCGGCACTAACCACTGCAGGTCCTAGACTCCTAGACCTGCACCTGCATCTGGGCCGCCTTTATCGGGGCCATTGTCCGGGCCTTTGCCCAGCGGCTCAGGAGGAGCTGCGTTTTCGGGGGGCTTCTGTCCGTGCTTTTGCCACCACAGTCGCCTCTTCTGCCCCTTGCTGCCTCGCTTCTTCTCTTGCTTCTTTTCCCAATTCTTTCGGGTTTTCGCCCCGGCGTATGTACACTGGTTTTGGGAATTACACTTGCCTTGGTACAGTTGGCAAGTTGGGTTAAGGCAGCAGCCTCCTTGATAATATCCTATGACTCCACATTTCTTGCAGAGCCTCAAATCCAGCACCTCATGTTTCGTTGGAGGCTCCCAGACGAACTGCTCCTCGTCCTCGGCCTCCTCCTCATCATCCTCGACGATGACAGGGCCATCAGCTCCTGCAGCCAGGGATCAAAAGCCGCACTCACACGAAAAGGAACACAAAGGGCCTCACTGCAGGGCTACAGACAGCCTGATCCTGCAGCAGGAGCAGCTTCAGCAGCACCATCGCCTGGCAGGTGTAAAAAAANTCAAAAGCCGCACTCACACGAAAAGGAACACAAAGGGCCTCACTGCAGGGCTACAGACAGCCTGATCCTGCAGCAGGAGCAGCTTCAGCAGCACCATCGCCTGGCAGGTGTAAAAAAAATCTGCAATATTAAACTTAAACCTATGCGAGCCTGGTGCGGAGTCCGGTGGCTGCAGCCATGATAGTGCAGCTTCTCTTCTTGCAGCTTGTCACCAGCTGCCTCGCAGGGCCGCTAGAGGAGGCTCTTCGCCTGCTGCTCGAGCAGCAGGGTGCCCAGCGGCAGCAGGCTGAGCTGCAGATGCACAACTGTTGCTGATGATGCAGCAGCAGCAACAGCAACAGCAGCAGCAACAGCGCCTGCTGCAGCTGCTGCCACCCCCGGCCGTGCTGCCTCAACCAACTTGACCAGCTTTCCCCTTCCCACCTCCCAGGCCTTCCCGATCGGAGTTCCTGCCCAGCCACCTACCCTTGCTGCAATCTGCAGCATGCCTGCAGCTGGTGTGGAACCAGGCGAGGAGACCGACTCAGAGATCGATCCCTCTGCTCCAGGATGNCCCAGCCACCTACCCTTGCTGCAATCTGCAGCATGCCTGCAGCTGGTGTGGAACCAGGCGAGGAGACCGACTCAGAGATCGATCCCTCTGCTCCAGGATGGTTTCATTGCCCGACAGCGCAGAAAGATGAAGCTCGGATGACCCTAGCTAGTGCCTAAACCCTGAACCCTAACCGGGCGAGGGGAGCTCTCTAGATCGCTCGAGCTGCAAACACTGCAGGCGGATCAAACAGAATTCCCAATGCATATGCATGCAGCGGCACACATGACAGGCATCCTGGGCGCATTCTGAACAGAGAGGAGCCAAACTGCAGGCATCCTACAGAGAGAACTGCTCAAAAGCAGCCCACTGCAGGCATCCTAGGAAAAGGAGCCCGCTGCCGGCAACCTGGTATCTGCTGACATCTCGGAGCCCACTGCCGGCAACCTGGTATCTGCTGACATAGGAGCCCACTGCAGGCATCCTGTCATCTGCTGACTTCTGTATAGGAGCCCACACTGCAGGCATCCTAAAAACTATCTCATAGGAGCCCACTCGCAGGCATCCTGTCATATGCTGACTTCTGTATAGCAGCCCACGCTGCAGGCATCCTAAAAACTATCTCATAGGAGCCCACTCGCAGGCATCCTGTATCTAGAGGAGCCACTGTGAGCATCCTGGAAAGCTGACACCCTATAAACCCGAATAGCCTAAACCCTCAACCCTATAGATGAGCGGCGTCCTGGTGATGCAAAAGCAGACATTTGCTCAAACTGCAAATCTCACATCCGGCTGTAGTCGACATGCAATGCCATGACATACTTTTGCATGGCCTTCTGTACTGTGGCTACAGGATTCCTCGACCGGGTGCAGACACTCACCATTCGGCGAACGATTTGCATTGGGTCTTCTTGCCCATAGCAGGCACCGACCCTTGGACTTAAGAAGTGACTTTCCAAGAGTCCGTGGCACAGCCAGTGAGCCTTAAAGGTCACGTTGAAGGCCATGTCTCCCTGCAACAAAAACCGCTTCATGAGACGACCCATCAAGCCGAAGTACTCGAAACCAAGGACACAAAGCCGGAGGCAAGCTTGGTAAAGGAGCTGGGATCCTGATCTAGCAGCTCGTCCATTTCCGCTGCTCGCTGCAAGAGAAGCAGCACTTCAGCATCCTCTTGTGAGTGTGGAGACATGTAGTGCAACCTCCACACCTCGAGCAATGGCCTCAGGCAGTGTTTAATCTCGGCAGCCTTGGCCTTCATGGCAGGGAATGCCAAGAATGGCTGCTGCCAGTTNCCTCCACACCTCGAGCAATGGCCTCAGGCAGTGTTTAATCTCGGCAGCCTTGGCCTTCATGGCAGGGAATGCCAAGAATGGCTGCTGCCAGTTCGCCACGAACATAGACCTCAGTCAGTCTTGCAGACGAAGACAGCTTAGAAGAACTCGTGCAGTGCATGCAAGGCATCCAGCTTTGTCGGTTAGCTGCCAGGTCCCCGCTGCAGCTGGAGTGCCAGTGTTGGCTAGACTAGAACTCTCGCAGAAGTCGGACAGCCATGCGAAAGCAGAGCTCTAAGATAATTAAGAGGATGCAGAGATCCTCGCAGCCGATGACTGCTGCTGCTTCGACACCAGACCACGGCGCATGGACATGCTCTCCTGGAGCTCGGAGACCGCCCCGGCGGCCTGCAGGGGCACACAAAAATTGAGACAGAAGTGGACTAAAAATTCAGCCGGCCTCCCGAAGCAAGTTGCTGACGAGCAAGCTGCTTAAGACAACAACTTCGTGAAGCTCCGAGATCTTGGCCAAGACCGCTTGGAGGTTTGTCTGCAAGAGGCCCTTGCTGGTCACGGCTGCTGGTGATGCCGAGAAAGATCTTCTCACCAGCCTGGCGATTCGTCTGGAGCAGTGTCAGAGCATGCTCCAGATTCTTCTTGTCCTGTTCGTTGAAAGTGAGGGTCGGTGGGCGGGGGTCGGCGGCAGGAGGCTCAAGTCGTAGCTCTGCACGAAGTCCTTGAACTTGGAGTGGACGTTTCGGTCCACGTCTGTAGAACCTCCGCAAGAAGTCTCGCTTGAGGCCCCCTTCTCGTGGCTCACTTGGATCTCCTGCATGCAGACCAGGAGAAAACAAAGCAGAGGACGGAAAGGAAAGAAAACACGACGGGCCTTGAAGATGTAGTAAGTGGTGCCGTCCTCCGTGACCTGCCTCACTTCACCGGTCTGCAGTGCTTGGTCCAGCCCTTGCTGGCCACCACAGGCAACCCTGGCTCTTGTCAGGGTGAAGCCCAGGGCCTTGTCTTTGCCCTTGACAAGGTCGAACTTTTTGTGAGTCTCCTTCCACCAGGCGTTCTCCAAGCACAGCTCGAACCGTCCTCCTTGCTTCGCCAGGCGGTTCACGGCCTCCGTCGTGTCCTGCCGACCGCACGTCTTGAGGTAGCTGAGAAGTTCCTCTGGCACCTGGCCAGCCTTTTTCGTCTTCTGCAACCAGCGGTTCTTGCAACGGTCTCGGGTCTCGTTGTCTTCGGCCTCGTCCTGGTGCTCGGCCTGCTCCTCCGGCTCCTCCTTCTCCAAGTCGTCGGCAAACTTCACAAGGTCGCCAGCAGTGAGCTTCTTCTTGGGCGTCTCGGTGGGGGGGTTAGTGTGGCCCCTCTTTGTTCTCCGACTTCTTGGGCTTGGCCCCGGCCTTGGTCTTGGGCTTGGCCCCGGCCTTCTTGGGCTTGGCCCCAGCCTTGGTGTCGGGCTCAGTCGTGGGCTTTGTTTCCACCCCTGCAGTCTGTGGAAGTTCCTCTCGGCTTGCAGAAGGCTCCTGCTTGACCTGGAGCTCGGCTTCTTTTGCAGCCTTGGCCTTAGCTTTGGCCTTAGCTTTGGCCTTGGCCTTGGCCTTAGCTTTTGCCTGGGCTTTGGCCTTGGCCTTGGCCTTGGCTTTGGCCTTGGCCTTCGCCTTCGGGGTCTTGCCTTTCTTGGCTTCTGGCTGGGCGTCCTCGTCGTCCGTCTGCTTGGCAGGCGTGGTCGGAGCAGGCTCTGCTTCTCCAGACACTTCGGCAGGAAGCTCTGCAGGCACCTCGGAGTCGGCCATGACCACCACGGCCAGGGAGCAGAGGCAGCCAGAAACGGGCAGCTGGAACACTGGGCGGCTGCAGAGTTTTCGCAGATTTTTACAAAAACGTGGAAATTTTTTCAAAAATTCAGAAATTTGTTTCTGGATTTTTTTTCCGAAAGCGGTTTTTGACTGGCGCACTTTTGGTGGGCACTGGTGCACTTTTGGCGCTGTTAGCACCAATTAAGCAGTGCAAGCTTGCTTTCCAGAACATTGTGCCATCAACAAGAGCTTCGAAAAGTGGTGGGTAAAGGGGGCGCCCCTGATTTGCAAACACAAAGCCTGTACGATGCTCTTGCAAACAAGCTTTCACAGCGTCAAAAGCGGTGGGGTGGAAGTGCTGCGCTGTATGATGGTTCTGCAAGGGTCCTGATGGCACAGTGCTCCCTAAACCAAGCTTGGACAGCTTAGCAAAGCGGGGGGTATGATGGGTTCGAAAAGAGTTCAGATAGGTTCTGTACTCGATGCGTCTTACAGCAAGCCTTGTGGCGAAGGGCAATGCGCTTCAGAAGCTGCTCCGTGGGCATCGCGGTCCGCAGTGCGACCAGCTTCTGGTGCAAAGTCTCGTCCTTGCAGCGCCACATCTCATGCAACTCGATTTGGTGCACCATGTGCCACTTCGGGCTGTCTGTGGCCTTGGTGGGCTGCACGCCTGGGAGTTGCCAGAAATCGCCTGCAAACACGAGGACGGGGACCCGATCTGCTGCTTCCCACAACTGGACGATGCGCTCGAAATCCTTCTGAGAGAGCTGGGAGATCTCGTCGACTGCGATCATGTCGTACTGTGTCAAGCAGTGCATCACTTCCACCGAATCCTTGTAGAGGAAGATGAGGAAGAATGCGCCGGCGCAGGTGTCCACGTCCGCCCCGGGGTGCTTGCTCCGGACCCTAGATGCCTGCTGGGCCGTGAGACTTTAGGGTTTAAGGTTTCGGGGATTTCGAGGCGTTTAAACCCTGGACCTTGATACATAAACCCCCAAACTAAACCCGAAACCTCAGTCAGGAATCTTGGCTTGGGACGGGGCCCTGTGGGGCAGGTCCTGAACCTTAGAATGCCCTACGGCTTTAGGGATTGCTGCCATGTTGCGCCGAAGTGAAAGCTGATTCTCACATCCTAACGGATGTGGGTTCCGAAAATAGGGGACCCTAGTCTAGTACCCTAACATGTAGGATCCTTATTATAAGGACCCCAGAATAAGGTACCCCCAATTTTCGGAAACTCCCATGTGTCGAGTGCCAGTTCCTCTTGTGGAGAGTAGCAGCGGCAGCCGAAGACCATGCCACACATATCCGCCCCCCTGCAGCACCACTGAGTCGACTTGCACCATCCAAGCGCCGCCGACTAAGGTGTGAGTAACAGAGTCAAAGCCTGTAAGACACCTCAGAGGCGTTCGGGTCTTAGGTCACGCCCCAGACTTCCAAGCAACAAAGGGCGGTTTTTTGTTGATGGGCTTTGTACTTTGACAATGGTCGGGCAAAGGGTCCTCAGCAGATTGTTGTGCAGGGAATCCTAATTATTTGAGGATTTGTTGTTTTTTTGATGTTTTTTTTTTTTGCTTTTTGCTTTCCTCTGCTTTTCTGCTTTCCTCGGCTTTTCGGCTTTTGTGCTTCTCTGCTTTTCTGCTTCTCTCCTTTTCCGCTTCTCTTGCTTCTCTGCTTCTCTGCTTTTCTGCTTCTCTGCTGCTGCTTCTTTGATTGTCTGCTTCGCTTTTCTCTTTTTTTTAGTTTTGGTTTGCAGCTCTTCCCTGCCTTAGTATCTTTTGTTGCTTTTGTTTTTTTCGATTTATGTGTTTTTGCTTTCCTCTGCTTTTGCTTTCCTCTGCTTATCTGCTTCTATGCTTTTCTGCTTTTCCGCTTCTCTTGCTTCTCTGCTTTCTGATTGCCTGCTTCGCTTTTTCTCTTTTTAAAGTTTTTGCTTACAGCTCTTCCCTGCTTTCGTATTGTTTTGCTTTTTTGCTCTTTTGCTTTCCTCTGCTTTTCTGCTTCTCTGCTTTTCTGCTTTTCCGCTTCTCTTGCTTCTCTGCTTTTCTGCTTCTCTGATAGTCTGCTGCGCTTTTCTCTTTTTCTAAGTTTTTTGCTTGCAGCTCTTCCCTGCTTTAGTATGTTTTTGTTTTTTTTGCTATTTTGTGCTTTTGCTTTCCTCTGCTTCTGCTTTCCTCTGCTTTTCTGCTTCGCTGCTTTTCCGCTTTTCCGCTTCTCTTGCTTTTCTGCTTTTTTCTGCTTCTCTGATTGTCTGCTTCGCTCTTCTCTTTTTTGAGTTTTCGCTTGCTGCTTTTCCCTGCTTTGATTGCTTGTTGTTTTCTCTTGTTGATTGCTTTCCTCTGCCTTTGCTTTCCTTTTGCTTTTCAGCATTGTGTTTGCAAGCGATGTCATATCTTGGAATTCCCGCATATCCCCGCCTTGTTATTATGAAGATGGACAGCTTTAGAAATTGCGATGCCGGAATATTTGTAATTTGCCGCAAAACGCAGCCTTATGAATTGCGTCCCAACATATTGGAGTTTCCCATCAGTTTGCTGTGAAACACAGCAGTTTGATGCAATTTCCTTTGCGGCAAGACAGACATCTACAAACTGGAATTTCCCAATATCTTGCGCGCCAACCACGGTGTTAAGAATTGTGATTGCCGAATAGCTTGCCGCGAGAACACAGCCTTGGAAATCGCGATTTCCCCATAGATGCATAGATTGCTGCACACACGGCCCAACAAGTTGGAGTTCCCCAAGAGCTTGCCGCACAACACAGGCTTAGTCCACTTGTCTGCCGCAGTAGAGGACCCAAAGCCAGAAAAAAACCAAAGAAATACCAACAAAAGCAGACCAAGTCAATTCAGGGCCTTTTTGAGGCCCCCAAAATATCGCCGGTTGTCACTGCTGCTAGTCAGGGCCCCACCAGGGCCATTGCTTTGTGAAAACTACAAGACTGCCTACTGTGGCTTCAGTATTTGCACAAGGACCTGGCACCTGGGACTGACTAGACGCGAGGAGTGCTGCTTTCACATTGGACTCAGACATTACGTTACCAAAACCGGTTTTCGGGTCGAATCCCCGAGGTTCTTACGATGTTTTGCCACCTTCTATGCGCGATGCTTACGCACGAATTGTCTTTATTTTCTCTGTGACTCTCTGGGCCCGGTTATTTTTTTGTCCTATCGTTGGCAGTCCCCTGGGGCCCTTGGGTAGGGTTGGCCTGGGCCCATGGTCTTCTGGTCCTTGGTCCGGTCCTTTGGTCCCCTGGTCCCATGGCCCTTGCCCCAATGGCTTGCGGCAAAATGCCACCCTGCAAATTACAATTCCCAATAGCTTGCGGTCCCCTGGTCCTTGCGTCCCTTGGTTCCTGATGCAACGAAGACTATCGACAAGTTGACCTGATCAGGCCCCTATGTTACTGTTACGTGTTTGAGGTGTAGAATAGCATGCTGTCTTGAATGGCCCAAATATCATTTGGGCAGTACATGGTGACATGGTGGCTGAGTTGTCGCGTGCCACTTACAACGTATAACCTTTGAATACAGTCTTTTCGCCCATGTAACATTTGGGCAATATGTTTTCGAGACCTTATCGTCACCTTAACAGAGTCACGGAAAACCCTGCTCCTAGACCTTAACGTCTCAGACCCCGAAACACCAGCTTGAAACCTGTTAAGTCTTAACAGCCCTACTGGAAACGTTTTGGCTTTTTGGCTCACACCGTTGCGTCGCCAACTTCATGCTCATGACATGGTGCTCTGACACTGCCGCATTTGATTCTCATGACTGCAGTGTCGCCCTGATTACACAAGTTCCCTTCTGTGATTCTTGCGTTTGTGATGCTATCTTCCCTGCACTGTCACTGCTGCCGCACATGTTGCCTACACTCTGCATGCCGTCGCCCGTGGGTGTGCTCCTCTGCTTGTTTGTGCTCCTCTGGTTTCTGAGCCTGTGTGCGCTGCTCCAGTGAAGAACAACTCGGTGTACCCTTCTGATTTTTGTCTGTGTTCTCCAATAGCTTGGCGCAAAGCAGGACCCCAAAAGTTGGAATTCCCCAATAGGTTGAGGCAGCGTAAAACAGTATTCGACACGAAACAAGAGCCTCCAAATCGCAATCCCCCAATGGCTTGCTTGAAACAAAGCAGAACCCTGACGAGTGTAGTTCCCAAATAGCTTGACGCAAAGCCAGACCCTGCAAATTGTAACTCCCCAATAGCTTGAAACAAGACAGGAGCTTCAAAATTGAACTCTTCCCCAATAGCTTGAGGCCAAACAGCAACAAATGCTGCAATTTACAGTATTTGTCTTCATTGCAATTCCCCAATAGCTTGCGGCAAAACGCCACCCTGCAAATTACAATTCCCCAATCGCTTGCGGCAAAGCGCAACCCTGCTAATTGCAATTCCCCAATCGCTTGCGGCAAAACGCCACCCTGCAAATTGCAATTACCCAATAGCATGCAGCAAAGCGCCACCCTGCAAATTGCAATCCCAATAGCTTGCCGCCAGCTCCACCCTCCAAATTGCAATTCCCCAACAGCTTGCGGCAACACGCCAACCTGCAAATTGCAATTCCCCAATAGCTTGTGGCAGAACGTCACCGTGCAAATTGCAATTCCCGAATAGTTTGCGAAACGTGCAAAACAGTAGCAAATGCTGCAATGTACAGTATTTGTAACCAAAAAGAGAGCCAACGCTAGCAAACGAGACCGCGGCCCGCCAGCGTTAGGAAAAACCTTCGCCGTGACGTTGTTGCATCTGCATGCCCGGTGCCGTCTCAAGTCACGTGCAATGCAGTTTGACCGGACGATGGCAATGGACAATTGATCTCAAATGTTTCCGATCAGGTGCCCGACATTTGTCGCTGCAGGACCGAGATGGCCTTGTAGCAAAGACAAACATGTCAGAGATACTTTTCCGCAAATCTCAGCTTTCAATCAGGAGAAACAAGCCTTGCAAAGACATGTTCTGGCATTCGCCTGAGAAGCAGTCCAAACGAAATGTCGTGCAATATTCCTGTCATCGACACTGCAGGCTGCTTCAAGAAAAACATCTGCGGCCAGTCGGGAGCTCTATGGCTGTCCGTGCAAGGACACAGACGTACCTGCTCCAATTCAGCAGTACTGGCTACTGGCGTGGCATGTTTGTCTTGATTGGAGATAGCAGCGTGACAGTGTGACAGTGCGCCAAGTTCACATCATTCAACTTTGACCTTAGCTGAACTCACAAATTAAATGTCCGCTTGATTTGGCGAAAACACTGCTGCCCCGCTGTGGAAGCCCCCCGTATGCTATGGGTGGACGTTTATGTATGTGCAGGCAGGTGTCGGGGTAGGTGTATGTGTATGTGAGTGCATAGTATACGTTTATAAGGTATATGTACATGTATATGTAAGTACGTGTCTTGTACATGTGTACATGCTTATATGCGTATATATGTGCATGCATATGTTCATGTATAGGTAACATGTGCATGTAAACGAGTATGCATATGCTTATGCGTGTGTATATGTCTTTGTGACGTCGGTGTCGATGGTTATTTGCACGTGTATGTCTCTGTATCTGTATATTCTATGTTCATGGCCATGTGTATGTGTATATATATATATATGTATATCTGTGTGTGTACGTGTACATGTATATGTAAAACTATACATGCATGAATATGTGTGTGGGTATACGCCTCTGTGTGTCTCTGTGCTGTTGTGTATGTATGTGTACATGTATGTGCATATGTATGTGTATATGTATGTGTATGCGTACGTGTGTTTGTGAATGTAGCTGTAAATTTTGATTTACGCATGCAGGGGCATGCATTTGCAGATGTATAGGTACATGTAGGCACATGTGGGTACATGTGTGGGTGCAGGTACATGTAACGTACATTCGTGCGTGTGTGTTCATGTATATGCGTCCATACCTGTACCTATTCCTGTAGAGTCACATATGCATTAGCATATGTATGCACATGTACATGTATGTGTATACATACAGAAATGTGTGTGTGTGTGTCTGTTTTTTTTGCTTGTGTCCGTCCATGTGTATGTGTATGTGTCTGGTACATGTGTGGTTATGTGCAGGTACTGTTTCTGTGTTCAAATGTGTATACATATATATGCATATGTATGTATGTATGTATGTAACTGTATGTACGTATATGTACGTATACGTACAGGTGTGTGTACATGTATGTGTATGTGCATGGGTAAAGGGGTGCAGGGGTGTATGTATGTATGTACGTACGTGCGTATGTATGTATGTGTGTATATATATAGGTGGGTACATGCATGCATTCATGCATGCATGTGCGTGTAATACCTGTACGTATGTGCATGCACGTATGTATGTAGGTATGTGTATATGTATGTATGTTTGAATGCCTACTTAGGGCCTTCTCAAATAGAGGTTGAATCGCATCGAAAAATGTACGGATGCCATCGTCCTACATGTAGCTGTGTTGCTTCCCACGTCCCATGCACGTGTGGTATTCGGTTGGCGACTGCTGGATCAACCAAGCAGCTCCCCCAGACCCAGACAAGATCAGACAAGCATGCAAAACTGGCTTTCGGTCTGTTGGTAGTGCAACTCCATCGACGCGCGGAGTTGACGGACCGGGCGCATGGACGGTCGTGGTTGTGTAGATGATGCGAGAGTCGCGGACCACGACGCAATAGTGCCTCCACCTGTCAGCCATGCCAAGTTTCCGTGGGTGATACAAGTAGCTAGGACAATGTTTGTGTCATGGATCTTGTCTTTCAAAGGCCTGACCTGCAGGGCGACGACTTCTACGCCTGTGCCAGGCAACGCTATGCAAAGCTCAGATATGCTTGTACATGCCTGCACATTCGCGAAGGTTGCATCAGGGAAGTTCATACATGTCTGTCGAACCGAGGCGGATCAGTCGCTGCATCACCGCGGTCCCCGGTGCGTGCTGCGTCCCCGCTCTCGAGGTTTGGTAATTCATGGTAATTCTGTGTTTGCCGATCCGGAGGACCTTAACTCCAACCTCCAATTGCCTGGAGCCAGGACAGTAAATGGCGCCCACTTCATCGCCTTTGGTCGGGAGGCGCAAGCGTGTCGCGTGTCAGCTCTGCTTTGAGCCAGCTCTAAAGCTCCATTCAACGACTACGAGCCCGAAAGGACACGAAGGCGCGGCGTACTATCAGAAACTGTACATCATTTGACTATAAGTATCTCTTCGTATACGCAGTGCTTGGAGATGTTGCCTACAAGACTCGTTGAAAGTCGGCCAAGCAGAGCAGAAACGATCGTGACGGTAAGAATTGTACACTGTACACATTTGCATGCACCCTTCGAAGTGTGTGGTTAAAGGGAACCTGGAATATCGCATCGCTAAGCCGTTCTAAGGAACTTGTGGCGAACACGCAACGCAGGTGCTTCTCGGATTTGGTTCAGGGCGTCTTGACGAGCATGTCAGGCTGCAAGCCCTGAATGCATGGTACCTCTGTCACCGCACCATTGAAAGCCCGGAAACTCCCATCCACGGCCAGCCTGAGTCGGCAAAGATTAATAACCCCACAACTTGCCAGCTAGCCTCATGCCATTGTGCCAGGTGCAGACGCTGCCAACATCCAGGCTCAGTGTATCTTCAGAGCAGCAAGATAGAAATGCTGTGATCGCAAGCCTTGAGTAGCTCCGCTTTCGAAGGTCAGTCGTGGTGGATGCGGGAAGATCGGTGCAATCGGCAGGCCCAGAAGATGTGGCTCCTGTGATGCTTTACACGCAGCGACAACATGGATGACAGAATGCCGCATTCAGGTTTGAACATGTTTGAATGCCATCTCAGTGTGGCGAGATCTCAGGCTTCTCTTCGCAGTACCCAGTCTTTGGTTACGACAGCAGATGATCGTCTGGTGCAAAGCACCGGGGCGAGCTTGGGCACAAACTCCTTCAAGGGGCATGTGCCTGTCCCTCTTCCGGCAGCTTGGCACGTTTGCGTTCAGTTGAATTGAGAGCATTGTGCCTGGATCTGACCTCTGGTTTCCTGAAGACATTGGCGTCTGTGTCCTAGCATTTGGTAGCATCTTGATACTAGGTTGATGCTGCGTCTGTCTAAATATCACTTGCTTTTCAGAGCATAATTTGTCCCAGGTAGCTTCCGCGGGGTCGACACCGCATGTTCGAGCGAACGGAGAGCAGATGACTGGCGAAAGGTGGACTAAGCTACAAAAGAAATTGCCCGAGTGCCGCAGCATGATCGTCAGTCCAAGGCCAGTCACCCTGCGCGAGGGAATCGTTGTCCGAATTGCCGAGAGAAGGCCATTGCAATCCGATGTTCCTGTTCGTCTGGAGTTCGGATGTCCCATCATGGGGAAGCGTAGCGGACGGAAACCTTTGTTGTGGAACTCATGTGTTGGATGCCTGCACATGCCTGCATTTGGTGTTGGCCGGCCTTCTGTTCACCGCTTCTTCGATCAGGAATAGCTGCAGGTGGAGTGAGACAGGGAACGATACTCAGCCTAGCAATGCCATGCAGCAAGACAGCGCCCCTTCAAGCCCCTCGAAGAACCGAAGCCGAGACACGGCTGATGCACACGATCATAAAATATCATAAACGCGCTCGAACGCGGCGCGGACCCTTGGAAAACGTTGGGAAATGCTTTGGAGGGACGGGGACCTTTCTCCTGCACCTAGGAGCGTGCATGCAGTGTGCGCATCAGAAGTTTTGTTAGTTTCGGTGCTGAGTTTCCGAACGCGGTCCGGGACAGTTTCGGATCAGGACATTGTCAGTTTTGGTCTCACGCCATGGTCATTTTGAGGCCCATGGCCTGCAAGAATCGGACTGAAACGCCCACATCGCCCCCCGAAACTGCAAGACCCGCATGCCGAAACTGACTCCCACTGTGCCGAAACTGGGTGCCAAAACTATCCCCCTCTCATCCGAAACCCCCGGCAGCAGATCCGAAACTAGAGCCCCGAAACTATGCGCACCCGTGTGCGCATGAGCCTTCTTCATTAATTCGCACGTCAGAAGTTCCTTTTCTTGCATGCATTCTTGCGAGTTGTTGGCTATTCTCTCGATGCTGCCCTTATCCGCGTGTTCATGAAGAACATGCATACGTTGGTGGCGCTACGTTGGCCATGCTTCCGTGCGCATGTTGTCTGCACAACCAGTTTGCAGTAAAGTGCTAAAGGCCAATGGATTGAAGCTTCGACAAAGCCAGGCATGTGTCGATTGGCCCGTTGGCTTCGCGCTTGTTTGTGCTTGAGCATGATACTCATGGCATTGGTGTCCTTCGTGGGCTGCGGCTGGCTTTGTTGTGGCGGATTCCAGTGCTGATCTGAGAGTTAGGTAGGGGTTCCCCCTTCATTTGCTCATCTGTGGCGATTCCAGTGCTGATCTGAGAGTTAGGTAGGGGTTCCCCCTTCATTTGCTCATCTGTGGCGGGCATTGTTTTTGTTCTATTTTGTGATATCGTAACTTTTTGTTTGCCGTTTCGTCCCCTTGCGGTCCTGCGTTGCTCTGGCTTTCCCAGCTGCGGTTTTTGTTGTAGTTGAACGCTGGGGGAAATAGCTGTTCTCATGGTTCGAGTGCATTACAGGGGTCGTTTTCAGACTGGAAATAAAACGTCACTGCCTAATGACGGGTCGGGGTTGAGATAATGTGAGATCAACCACCTCACCACCTCATCGCCTCAGTTTCGTCTAGACGAGGGAGCACCATCGCATCGCATAAGGTGGTGGGTTCGTGGGTTCAAGATGTGGGATCGGCCGCCAGGGCCAATCGAGGGTCGGGATTGGAAGAGATCAGGTCGGGATCACTCTGGCCTGTTGAGGGGTCGGGTTAAAGATCGTAGAATGACAGGTCGGGTTTCAGATACGAGATTAGCCGGTGAGGGGGCGGGTTTTGCACATATGAACCGCCACGGTCTGAAATTTGATAAACTGCATTCGCCTGATGAGGCGGTGGGTTTAAGAATTTTGGTCAACCGCCATCGCCTGTTGAGGGGTCCGGTTTGAGAAATGAGATCAGCCGCCATAGCCCACCGCCACCGCTTAAGGAAGGAGCATTGTTAGGACTTGTTGACACAATGATAATGCGGTGTCCGGAAGTTGCCAAGACATGCACGTGCACATGCTGTGACAAGTGTAGCAAAGTGAGAATTAGGTTCGACTTGAGTCGAACTTCAACCTGTGCAGCGGCCGGCCAGGGTCGACAGTGTGAAGCTTGTCAGGTCCCACCACGCCTGCCCAAAACCAGTCTCGCGGACCAACCGGCAGAACTTGTTATGAAGGGTTTCCGGTTGAAGCATAGCGACAGACTTATGGAGCATTGTCATGGTAACCTTAAGGGCAGGAGAGATGTTTCCCGATGTAAATGCAAAGACACTACAGTACAGATTCTCCTGTTAAAATAGCGGAGTACAGGTTTGCATTTTGAAGCGCAGACCAGCGCAGACCAGCGCAGGGTTTTCGAAAGCAATCCTACTATAGAAGGAGGCGCAGCAAGGAGAGGTTTCTGGGACTGCCAAGGCACTAGGCGGTAAGTACGGTGTGGGGGTGCCGGCTTCAAAACAAGGGACAAGACAGCACTGCACACGCCCTAACTCTGGTTGACCCCTGACAAGCTGTATCACTGCAATAAAGGAGAGCCCAACAAGCTGGGTAAGGGCCTGTCGGTAACAGCATCTGCCGAATTGGATAAGGAGTGCATGGCCTACCTGAGATGTCTGATGTCGAAGGGTGTACTGAAGGAATTCTGGAAGAGTGCACGACTGCGCCAACACAATATGTTTGAATTCATAAGCAGGCCCCTGCATGGGGCTATTGTAGAATGCGTTGGTAGTCTCAGGAGTTTCCTTTAGCACAATGATATGATGCGGGAAAGGGAGAGCAAGGAGAAGATGAAGTGCGCATACAGGCTAGCTATTATTTCCTGTACCTCGTTCTTCAAACGTCGTGCATTCATCGTAAAGGTAAAGCCAGGAAAGGTTTCCGATGAAAGCTACGTAGAAACATAAGTCCTTTATCAAAGCACAGGTCCTCATAGCAAAAATCCAGGCATAAGTTTTCCCAAGGTTCCTGCGAACACGAAAAAGAACCGCCGCTCCTTGTTTTGTAGAAGGCTCCGCGACAACCGAAACATGAGGGACTGCAACAAAAGAGACAAATAACAGAACTTATGCATCCTCATGCAAGGGTTGGGTGGTTGAGTGCTGGTGCATTTTCGACGCGGTGTGTGTGTGTGTGTGCATGCGCGATTCCCCGGCCCGCACTTCGTTACCGTAGCGTTGCACTGCTGAAGTTGAGGAATTGCAGAAAGCCAGGTGGCAGAAACAGCAACTGTAAACATGGTTTTTGCACTAAGCCCTTCCGAAATCCGAAGCTTCACCCCGCAACACCCCCGAACCCTTCCGAAATCCGAAGCTTCAGTTTGCATAGTCGACAAGTGGATTTTGAGCCAGCAAGAAGTGGTTGGACATGACGAAAGTGCGTACATACCGAGTAACATTGATGTGCTTTAACAGGGCTCAGAGCAAGTGTAGTTGGTAGCAGGGGGTGCCTAGCACTAGCACTAACACCGACAGCATGGCATGACTTCGCGGCTGTTGCTTCTGATCATGATGTCCGTGATGACTTCTGCTGGCCGTGGTGTGGTGGATGGTGCTCATGACGATGGTGATGGCGTTGAAAGCGATGTTGCCGATGATGAAGCTGCTGATGATGACCATGAACAACATCATCCGGAGTTTCGTGCTGATGAGAGCCGGTTTGGCGGCGGCGAGTTCTCTAGTGAAGGCGAAGACCCTGCTATTGATGAATTAATGTTCTGGCAGGTTCCGAATATCTGAACCACTTGGCACTGGAAGCTATGGAGTTGCTGTATGCCCAGTTGTCGGGACTGGAGCAGACACAAGCTGAAGTGCTGTGTTTGTTGAAGACTCGCCAACGCATCTGCTTAAAAGAGCATCAGGTGTGGTGTGCTCGAAATGAGGATGCCCAGGAGTCCAAGGCACCCGACCAACATCACAATCCTTTGCTGGTCCGTCTCTCCTCCAGCGACAAACGTGCACCACATAGGCAATGCATTCAATAAGGGCGACGGGCATCGCTTCGCAGGAGGAGTTCGCCATCAAGGAGATCTTCTGTCGTTCGCAGGCCTGGGGAGTGCCTATGTTGGTGGCAAGAAAATTTTGCCGTGGTCAGGTTGAGCTGAAGAATGCCTTGTTCGAAGGCAACATACTTGCAAGGTGGGCCGATGGCCGTGCTGCGACAAGCCCAACACAACCTGTCCTCCTTCTCAAGGCTCGGCGGAAGTTTTCCAACAGCCGCAGGCCAGGCGCGGTACTGTTCACAGCGTGTATGTAGTCAGTATGGAATAAGTCAGTGGTCGAAAGACGTGTGCACACCATAGCCAGAAGGATTTGAAGCACTGAGTCCACACCATCAGAGCATCCTAACTGTGAGACGTTTGGTGAAAGTATCGGCAGGTTTTTCAATCCGCATAGGCCGCATGGGTGATGAATGACTCTGCGATCTTGAGGCAAGCTGCCCCAGCAACACTCGGATCTTCCAGAGCAATTTGTTCATGCTTTTCCCCTAAGCACCGTAAACCCCTGGCTCGATATCAACAGCATCATGCACGTACTAATAACATCATGAAGTTGGACATTAGAACTCATAGAAATTTCCGGAACTGCAGCAGCCAATAAAACAATCAAAAGCCAATCAGCTAGCCACTGGAGAGACGCCTCAAGCACAACCAAAAAGGCCGTCGGATGAGCTCTCACATGCCAACACCAAAATGCCGCCGATGAAGTGATCATTGGAAAAGACTGCACAGATGCTCCTGTCGCATCAGATCAACCGTTGGGCAAGAAATCTGCTACAGTGCCCTTCATGGGCCTTCAAAAGGGACCGTTACGGTGTGTCTCCCTAGAACACTCCGGGATATGCGATGTAGTCGGGTGAGCGTGCAGAACATTGGCATCAGCATCTACATCATTGTCGTCATTATGGCCACCATCATCATCATCGTCGTCGTCGTCATCAGCCCCATCATTGTTATCGTCAGTCTCAGCATCATGCTTGGACATCCCTACAACACCATAGCACCGGATGAATGAATGTTCGTGCCAATTTTGTGCACGCTTGTTGCAACAAGCGTGTTTTGGGGCTGTTGCCTGGCGGAAGCACGACTCAGGCATGAAGCAGCCAATATCCGCGCGTGCACACCGACTTCCTTGCTTAGCATGGAGGGTCAAGTCTTTCAAAACAGCGAGTTGAAAAAACATGGGCAGCTCAGCACAATTTCAGCTTCATCATGCCTTAGGTCCAAGCCATCGGGTCCCTTTGCAGCACAGCTTCAGATTCAGTAGGAAACGACACTGACGCGATCTGGTCGTCTCGCAAACGTGTTTTCGCAGCAGGAGCAGACTCAAACCAGCAAAACTGCGAACGGGCGAGAAGCAGAACATAGTCAGTGCAGAAACTCAACCAACACACAATTTTGAAGCACAGTCCTCAAAATGCGAAGACCAAGAATGCAGGAACCGTACTTGGGTTTGATCATAGGGACTGCTAGTTTAGATCTCTGTCGAATGCACAAGAAGCAATAACTCAGTGATGGAGTTGCAAGCATGGCTTCGACCCCATGATGCTCGCCATGTCTTGTTTGTTGGCACTTCTTCTGCAGCCCAAGTCTGTTCATGTCTGATCAGAACCCGGCCAAACCTCTGCAAAGAAGGCAAGCTGTCCAGCACGCCTTCACTGTCCTCGCGCATCCCGAGCATGGTTCAGAGCTAAGTCGGAGCTGAGCAGCTGCTTTTGAGATGTACGCATTGGCTGCAAGCTCAGGCTGCAGAAGAAACTGAAAGCCTTGGATCCAAGGAGCTTCATGCTACGTTCCACCTTCTGGAAGCTTCTTGTACCGGCTTGTGCCAGGGCTGGCGCGTGCGACTTGCCATGTCCAGACTCGCTGGAGAGCCACTGGCGTCGCAGTCTTGTTCGAATGCACAGCAGCACAGCGTGTCGAATAGCTTCCCACCTCGCAACGACTCTGGCTCATGAAAGGTTGGTTCTGCGATGCCACAAGCAAGCATCCTTAGAAGTCCTCCCGGCGAAAGATGCTTTGAGGCGCGAGAAGCGAATCGCCTGCGGCTTTAAGAATACCCCGCCAAGTTGGTCATTTACTTCGCGTAAACTCCTCCTAAGGCGTCTTCGTCTGTGCGCAAGTGTTCACCAGGCTTCTTGCTGAGCCTTGTCGTATCGCTTCGGAGTTATTGGCACAGCTGGGGTCTGTGACCCAGCAATGCACAGCAGTACGCCTTACATATTTGCAGAAGATGTGTTGCACGACGTTGCAACATTTCATGGGAATCTAAGTCGGCTAACAATGTCGTTCGCCCAGGCCTGCTTTGCAGGAGCTGTCACGGATTGTCTACCATCGAGACGTCAATCCGCATGCTTCTCGAAATCCGCACAAAGTTGGCACACGCGCATGAAATGGTGAGCTGAGGCGGAACATCTTGGTGGACCATGTGAGCACTCCAGGTGAGGCTTGGGAGACTGCTAGGGTTGGAGTCAAGTCCGTTTTGCTGAGGACAGACCAGCTTTGGATTGGTTGACTTTGGCATGGCTGTGGACACGCACAAATGGCTGGGAACGTCAAAGGGCTCAAGCGGATCTTTCGGCAGCTCGACGGAGGCAACCCTGCCTCTCATAGTTTACAGTGAAATCACAAGCATATCCTGCAAGATCTGGAAGGAGGATGGAGCTTGGAGGCATGTGGAAGTCGGTGGTGACTGTCGTCGTGCTGGCTGAGTTTCGTTGCAGTCTTGCTGCCAGACTACTGTAGACTTCCGAGAGGCCAGATTCTGATACAGCAGGGGTCTAAGGGTCGTCACAGAGAGGACCCCCCCCTCCACCTTATTTACTTTCTGCGTCCCCTCCTAAATTCCTTCTCCCCCCCCAAGGGGTCAGCACAACAGACAGCAGAGCCGCTATCATTCGGCAACATAGCAACAGCATGCAGCTGCAAACTGAAGACAGCAACATTGCTTCGAACTGGTTCACGTTCACCGCAGACTTCTTTTCCGACTCGTCGAGGAGGGTGAAGGGGTCCCTTTTTTTTGTATTGCGTTTTGTGTGTTTTTTTGGAAGGGGGGGTGGGGTGGAGGCACGCAAGAAAGAAAGACGAAAAGGATCAGAGAAGGAAAGAAAGCAATAACGACAGAAAGTAATGAACGAAGCAGAGAAACCAGAAACATGAATACAGAAAAGAGGAGAGAGGCAAAGACACGAACAAAGAACATGAATAGCTTTAAATATGGAGAGAAGCAACGAGCAAACGAACCAAAGAACAGCAACGAAAGCACTAGATACATACAGACAAAAATGACATTGAACAAAGCAGCAAGCAATGACTAACGAAAGAAACAGAAATGACTAAAGACATCATCACAGAAGTAACTAAATAACGAAAGACACAACGAAAGAGATAAATTTACAAAGAAAGAAACAGAGAGAGGGAGAGAGAAAGCACCCGATGGCTGAAGAAACGGGAAAGCGCCAACATCCCGGAGCGAACACAGATACACAAATCCGAAATAAGTCCCGAAGCGACACATATTCGAGGGGCGCGAAGGTTCCGTTGACTCATGGCCAGTGGCCTTTCGTCACGCTTGACGACAAGCGGGCCCACTGATTCTTATAGAAAACGGGGCCCTTCCGAAATTGCACTGTGCTCCCAGATGCCTCAAGCAGGTGGCTAGAGCCCAATAAAACGCGGCCCAAAGGCGAAGAAGGAAAAGGTTTGGTTAGGCAATCGCACAAGCGACAGTGGCAGTGGTTGGCGTGGTGCCAATACCCCGTGAACAATCGTGTGGCTACATATGCAAGGTACCGGATGTCGCATGTGTGCACAAGCGGTGCCAGAACAGTTTCAACAGGCACGAGCGCTGCAGGACAAGATAGGACAAGCAAGCACTTGCATCTTTGAGTCATCTGGTTCCGTTCCTGCACTTGCGCTTGGGGGCCACTTGCAATCCGTCCTATCAGTGGAATCAGCGACCAAGACAGCCCGTGACAACACTTTGTCTTGACATGCGCTCAAGGCGAGGGGGAAAGGGCAATTCACGCGCATCGCCTCCTGCCAGGTCACTTACATCCTATCCTACACTAGCCGTGCTCGAAAATATGATGCATTAGGAAGAGCATGCCCAAGTCGGCAAAGACAGCTACACAACTAAATCGCCTCCATCATAGCTACCGCTAGGTATTACCTTCTGCATGTACGGCCTGCCGAAGGCTTCAGTTGTTGGCATACAGACAAAGCAAGAAACAAAGCAGAAAGAACGTAACAATGATAGGCAGAAATAAGTACAGAAATAAAGACAGAGACAGCAAGGAGGAGAGAGAGAGAGAGAGAGAAAGAGAGAGAGAGAGAGACACACAGTAATCTGCGTTGGCACGACACACAGCCGACGACCAGCCAGCTCAACTGCGATGATGCAAGTGGGGAGACAACGGCAGCCACAGAGGGGGATGCCACAGCCCTCTCCTCTGCAACGAGCGTTGCCCTGCATCGTTCAGGTTAGGTTTTATGAGCCAGTTCGCAACAGCATACAAGGAACACTGCAGCATTCACGTTCGCTTGCCAACATCAACATCTGCTGGGTGTTGCCACACAAACCTGCCACTTCCCTCCCCAGCCCCCGACAAGACTTGAGAATAGATGCACCTGGGACTAAGCATAGTGCTTGCCAGGTTGCCGCCTCGATGCTCATCTACCGGAATCTACAGTACCATGTGAAACTCCTTCGTTCTCTCCCAGCCGTGCCCTTGACTCCCTTGATGTTGTAAGTTGATGGTGGCGCAAGACGCCTGATGTTTCGCGTGTAGTGTTGTTGTCAGGAAGCCACGCTACTTAAGTCTTTGCACAGCGATGGCAACAACCGCACAGTAACAAATGACGACCCGCGGCAGAGCAACTTCGGGCAGAGTTCGGGGTTCCCGCGAAACTCTAGTGTTTCGTGATCCAGAGTGTGTCAGGCTCCAAAATCTACGTTTTTGGTATCCTGGAGGTGAAAAATCAGCTAACATGGACTCTGAAGCAGTTCTGGAAAAGCCTCATCGAGGTATCCTCCAAGAGGATCGAGTGGTTTATGATTTCCGTTCAAGGTGTCTGCCGTACCACAGCGGGAGTGCCACGTACTGGAGCGACTCTAGTCGAGAGGTCTGCAGAAACACACCTGAAGTGAGGAAATGTTCGCAGACGTTTCGAACCTCTTCAAGAAGTAGCAAAAGGACAACCCCTAAAGGAGAAACATCAATTACGACCCTGCCTTCCTAGGTCCTAGGCAGTGATGCTTGTCTCAGTACCCGAGCATTCACAGCCAGGTTACTGGCCACTGTCATCGTGGATCATGTTCATGCGTGGTCCACAGGACTGATGGTCCGTCTTGCTCGTCGCTAACTGTCGCCACACCCACCATCCTTGATCCACAATCTCACCCTGCCAGGACCTGCATCCAGGCCCCGCTTGCGAGTGCAGGGAGAGTGAGTGTGCGCAAGAGTGGTGTTCAGGGTCGCCTTTACGAGCCGAATACCAGCCAGTTCCTCAGCGACTACACATACACACAAAGACTATCGTCAATGTCCGTGCTGACCTTTCTTTCTCCTCTGGCCATGCTTCAGTTGCAGGCTGGAGTCGATTGGCCCTGGCAACTCGCATTCACGCCACACCATGCACCCGCGTTGTATCCGAACAGTGACTGTAAGTACGAGTATGGGTACGGTAAACTCGTAGCATCTCGGGAGGCATCTCGTCTCTACACGTAGCTCAACCAAACATGAAAGTACAAGTAGCTCTGTGTGCGCGTGTGTGTGTGTGTGTGCCCATTGCTGCACCGATTCATCTGGTACCCTCGCGACTTGCGAGATTTTGGGAAGCGGAGTTACACTAAACCGCTTGCTTCAGCAAGCATGAAGTTCAGAAATTGCAAGCATACAGCGCAGATGGTCGAGCTATGTTGGATTTGTCGGCAGCGCGACTGGCCGAAAACAGCCAAATACTTGTACTTGGCGAGGAGCTGGCGCTAGCAGCATGGGGCAGGGCATTAGGCATTGGTCAATCATGTGTACCCTGTGCGCACTGCTTAGTCGCACTTGCTAAGCGATTTCGCGATTCCATGGCGTGCTTTTCCGACATTTTGCAAATGCTTGCAGTGCATGCATGTACATGCCCAGCTAGACTGGTATCGTGCGGTTTTCCTGTTTGCCTAATTCTTCTTTCCAATTCACCCTTCCATAGCCGGGATGACCAGGGGCCACGCATGCGCAGTCCCAGCTACTTTCGCACTGTACGATGTAGCCTTGAAGGGATAGGCAGGAAACTGAGAAGGTTCATCGTGCTGCGATGGGCAACTGTTGACAGCAGGCTGGTTGCAGCAGTGGGCCTCGGCCACCTTCGCAGAATTTCAGTCAATGTGGCATCACTCAGCGCCTCAGGACTGGACTTGATCTGCATGCGTTGGGTGTCACTGCCTTGCAGGCGGCTTGCTTTCCATCGCTGTAAGCGCATTCAAATGCCCTTTCTGTGATTGATGTAGGCACATCGTCAGGGTTTCTATAGGTCCATCAGATTCCATCAGCATGGCGTTGAAATGTCAGACCATCATCCCATGGACGACCTGTCGGATTTGTGCACTTCTTTGCGTGTTGTTCGGGTGTTGTGAGGAGGCGACTTGCTCGTTAGCGATAACATAGAGTTCTGCAAGTGAGTGAGTCGAATGTTTGTCTCAAGACTTTTCGGCTCAGTGTATAGGTTTGGTATCAGGGACATTGCCACAATGGTCCGTCCGTTGGCAGCTCTCGCCGGCCGCTGTTCGGTGACGGCGACTCTCGTTGAGAGTTGGCTGCCCTGGTGGACCACGTCCTCGGGGAACCTCACTGAGTCGAACCCTCCTCCGCTGGGTGCTCCACCCTCCGGCGAACCGCCCGATGGAACTTCTTCCTCAAGCATCGGCGGTATGGTGGAGCGAGTGGAACTTCAAGGTACTCTTCGGGTGGACCAACTACTCCGTGCTTTCCACTCCCGACAAGCGTGGTTCACTCGGAACCGATGGTGGTTTCGCACTGGACTTTGTGGACAAGTTTGGTGTGCTGTGCTTCGGCCAGTACTGGCCGATAGCTGGTTGGTTTGCCACACTCCTTGTGACTGCTTTGGCACGGTCCCTCCGGACCTGGGAACGATGCCTTCGCTGTGGAGGCAGTTGTTGTCGCCGCGGCCAACGTCCTGCTGGAGGAGTCGTGGATCCCTCCGTCACCTTCCTTTACTCCACTGCCCCCGGCCTACTCCTCGGTGACTCTGGTTGGTCCTGGGTGTTCCACCCCTGTGGACACTGAGTACTATCAAAAGAAGGTGCGGGGAAGGGGAGCCGGACGACGACCGCATGACCTGGTCCTGGCGGAGCGGTGGGTCTACAACCAGTTTGGACCCAACGAACACGAGTCGATCGGCATGGGCTCTGGATCAAGCCCGGTCGCATCCTTGGCGTAACCGCCCGCAGTCTCCGCGAAGCCATTGAACGCGCACCGCAAGTCCATCTGTGCCGCTCGGAGGAATGCCTTCAAGAAAGCGCCTTTCACTGCAAGGCGTATGCTGCCATTGACGCGGATGCGGTGATCGACCTGGG
Organism: Symbiodinium sp. clade A Y106; assembly: GCA_003297005.1. Taxonomy (NCBI): domain Eukaryota; class Dinophyceae; order Suessiales; family Symbiodiniaceae; genus Symbiodinium; species Symbiodinium sp. clade A. The sequence continues at coordinate 179,679 of BGNK01000544.1, read as the reverse complement.
TGCGTATCGACGTTTGAACAGCTGGAGAATGCTGGTGCTGTGCTGTCGTGGAGCCCGAACATGCCGACGATCCACGGGCAGGTATCTCCGATGCTGCTTCAGCCGAAGATCAACTGAGGCGCCCCGCCAAATTCAGGATCAGGGAGTAGCGAGGGTGTTAGATCCCGACTCTGAGTCGGAGGCTGAAGTAGTGAGTGACACGTGTGAAGCCGTCCTCGTTGGGCTGGAGCTCCAAGGAAAACCTCGAGCACTGACCCCCGAGGGTTGCGAAGATCTAGCTGCTACCGAACCCACTCGTTTGCTTGATGATGATTTGCAGCTTTCTGACTTGGGGGGTAAGGAATGCGCTCGACTTTGCAATCACCACAGCCAGTTGTACATGCTCTCTTGCCAAGGGAGGAAGTGCAGCGTGGTTTCTTGTTTTAGCAAGGTGCATGGCGCGCATCGAGGCACTCCTTCTGCAAGAAGCACCTCTCTGTGGCAGGCCCGGCCCCCGCACCTAGGAGCTCGGGCCCAAAACCTGAGGAGCCCCTCCTCCAATCTATTCGTAGATCGCAGTCGGTTGAGGCCAAGAGAGATTCCGGATCCAGTCGCATTGTTCGGTTCGTGGAGCAAAGCCCCACTGCTACTGATGACACAAATCCCGAACTGCCTCAGAGTACGAGCCGCCGAAGGCAGAGCGTTCCGCCCATCCGAAGGTTGGTGCGCCTGTCCTAGTTCGGTTGCGTCCCTTCTTTGTGGCAGGGTCGCCCTCAAGTTGGTACCTCTTTCTTGCAGAGGTTGAAGGTATTTCTGAGGACAGTCGACGAACTGAACGGGCTGCTGTTTTGGTGCATTCCCTTGGGATTCGTATCAGCCTTCCCTGGCACTGTTTGGGTGAACCACCCCAGACTGATTCATCAGGGAGGTACCCGAAAGCGTGGCTCCAGGAATTTCTCTACTCCCAGCCCAAGGAGTTGGAGGCACGAGGCTTGTCTGCGCAAGCCGTCCAGCTCGCGCCGCATGCCTGGCAGTGGTTGCGTGAGTGGGATGGAAAGGGAGTGACTGACGGGGACGGGCCCTCGTTTGGCATTAAACCGGACCAGGTTGGCAGGATACTCAAGGAACCTCAACTCGTTGTCTTATGTCATGATGAAGGGAGGATTCTGTGACTTCGGCACACCCCCTTGTCCTCCAGTCACAGAGAGCGTCCCCAGGAGAGCTCAGTTGAAGGCGTTCCGCCCGATGTGGATCCTGTCCTTCTTCTCGAGTCGTTCCGGGACGCCCATTCACAGGGCGCGTCTGTCAGCGAAGCCATCACCCTGGTCGCAGGCGCCTTTGGAGTCAGTCCGGAGGTTCCCAACCTCTTCAAGCGTGGACCGCCCATCTGGCGCTATCTAGCTTGACGCCAGCCGTACGGCTATGCCCAGTCTCGGGTTGGGTCAAGGGCTCCTTAGAAAAGCGGGAGCCCCTTTCGGGGAGCATAGGACCTGGTCCCACATCTTTGGCTACAGATCGCGTCATCCATGCTATTGATGGGCTCCGGAAGGTCCAGGACGAGGATAAGACTGGGACGAAGGGACAGATCAGTTCTTGAAAGGACGGAGAGAAGCTTGACGTGTTCTTGGCGCGGGGGTGTGGACAGCTTTCACAGTATCAAGCGAGCTGGGTTGCGTGCTAAGCATGAGCTGGGGGTGATCAAGTGGCCCGTCCTGATCACCAATCGTGTTGCACTCGCTGTTGCCGGTCTTTTGGTGGGGGGGTTCAGAGTCCTTTACCCTGCAAGCTGCTGATTGCGCAACCGCTCGTGTCGAGCGGATAGAGAATTGGACCCCCCCTACTGAGCACAAGATCGAGCCTCGAGCGCGGGCCCCTTCTACTTTCCTCAATTGGTTGCGATACGCTGAAAATGCCGTCAAAGTGTTCGGGAGCGCTTACAGCTTGGAGCATGTCCAGGAGCGCATGAAGTTCCTCCAGGCACTCCGAGAAGCTCATGAAGAAGATGAGAACGCGTTCCCGTTCACTTATTGTATGCAACTCTTCGAGGAGATGACGGCGGTGTGGCGTGAGGAAGTGCGCGAGAAAAGGCGGGGCCTTTGTGCAAAATTGGAGACGGAGAATCCTCGCCTGGAGGACCTTATAAGCTCCTTGCTTTGGCTCCCGGTCCTAACGGTTTGCCCAACTTTCAGTTTCCGAGAGTGTGGGATCTTGCGGACCCATCCGGTTATTACCAAAGGGTCGTTCTCCCACGCCAGAACAAGTCAATGGCACGGTTGCTTAACAAGCAACTTCACGATCATGTTACTCGGGAACGGAAACCGGATCACCGGAAAACGGCTGGGCCCACTGAGGCAGAAGGCGCTCCAGGTGCACCACCCGAGGAGCAGGAGAAGTCAGGCAGAGGTCCACGTTTGACCCTGAAACCCGAAGTTCCTAAGACGGGAGAGGGATCACAAGCTTACCCTGCTGGTAAGAGGTTGACACCGACTGAGGTTAAATGCTCCATTGCACATGCCCCTCAATGCCAGAAGACCAGGAAGCCTATCTGCTGGGACGCTGCGTGTCACATTGGGTGCCACCGGACATCGTGCCCTCACGCACACGAGCCTCTGCCACCCCTTCCTCGGCTTGACTACTCAGGAGGGGGTCTGAAAAATGGTCCAAAGGTCAATCCCAAGGATGTCGACGGTCGGGTTGCCCAGCTGAGAGCGCAAGCCAAGGACGAACAGGCTTCCAAGATCGACGCTGGCGACACCGCCCAAGTTAAGGCTAAAGCGACAGCCAAAGCGAAGGACAAAGCGGGGTGGGTCCAGTTACAGCCATGGAGGCCGAGCTGGGCGATCTGGGTCAGGGCCCCGACCGAATGCCGAGCCTTCTACTATACATGCTGAGGGTGGGAAGCTGGCCTGAGGCGAAAGTCTTGTCCTCGGGGGTCCTCCACTCCTTGGAGGGCTGCAGCGACCATCTGCATTCCCATGTTGCCGCGCTTTTCTGGCGACCATTCTCACCCAGGCTGTGGACTATGGACACCCTCAGCTGGCTGACGAGGTGCAAGCTTTCCTCGAATCCCTGGGAGGGAAAGCTGGCTTGAGTCCTCCTCAAGCTTAGGCACATTTTGAACAGCTCTCTTGGGATGGAGACATTGGGAGAACCCAGCTGTGTTCCACGATCCGGTTTGGGATGGCGTTCCGCCCTTGGCAGTTGTTGATGTTCAGGACAAGCTAGCACTTGAAGGCGACTTACAGTCCCTGCTCCGTGTCGACTCTGGCACTTTGTCAGAGGCACGACAATGCCTCTGCTTACATGTGGCGTTAGCTTTTACTCGCGATGTCCAAAACTTCCCGCAGCCGGCAGCTGAGCTCCGTAAAGAGCTTTGGGAAGCTAGCAGTCGTGCCTTTCAACACCTAGGAGATGCTGGGGTCTATATCAGCTCTGCTGAGGCCTTCGTTAGACACAATGCACATGATTGCATTTATGCCGACCGCGAGAAAGATTTCCGTGTGCTCCAGTTGTTTGCGCCGGGGTATATGCATGGTAAATTACTTGGTGTCCTTCGTCTTTCGCATCGGGGGACGGTTGAGGTTGATCTCGTCAGGGGCCAAGGCCCCGTCACCCACACCGGAGCAATTGTCACACATCGGGGCCATATGCGTGCTGTGCTCGGCGGGACCGCGGACGTGCATCACTTGTTGAAGGTTGCTGAGGAAGGAGCCAGGGTGGTGCGCGAGCTTGATGCCGCTGGTTGGGGAGCTTACCTTGAGGCCCACGACGCTGACGCTGAAGGCGACATTGTCCCCTCCAAGCCCCATCCTTGCTACAGGTGCAGACGCCCTCAGACCCCGCACAAGGCACGCCAAGCCCTTGACGATGTAGGTGATCCTGCAAGGCCAGCTCCTGAACCTGTAGCTGCACCTCATCGTCGGCTCCCTTGGCACCTTGGGCTCGCCAACGGGGCTCTCGTTACTGGCTCCCCAGTTGGGGTTGCCCTTGCTTGCCGCGGATCGGCCGCAGTGGCAGGCCTGGCTTCAGGGCCATGCGGAGGCTCTGCACATGGCTATGTTGTCTGGTGCTGAGCCCCGCGGAGTGGGACGCCCTTCTAGGCCAGTTGAGCTACGTCCTACACTCTACACTGTGGTGTTTCCGCCCCAGGCTCATGCCCTCCTCAGCCATTTCAGCGGTTTGGATATGCGAATTTTTTCCAGAGCCGACATGACCGAGTCGGCGTGGTGGTGCTTGCCTGCGTCTTGTTGGGATCACTTCTACCAGATTCTACCAAGTGGTTGCGTGTTTGATGACCTTTTCCCAACCCAGTCTTGCACCCCACGCTGCTTTGGCGTTGTGTTGGAGCACGTGGTTGGCTCAAGGCTGTTCCGCCCTGCCAGAAGCATGGGCGGCCCGCCCTGCGTCAGGAGTATCTGCGGAAAAGTGCGGAGGAGGGTGTGCCGAGCCGGAGACAGCTTCCATTGCACCGGGAGGAAGCGAAAACCCATGGGTCTGTCTACGGCTATGAAGAGGAACTCTTGCAGAAGGCATGGAAAGATACCGCTTATGGTGCAGCCCTCTTCGTTGACCCATCCACCCACAAGACCAATCGCATCCCGCAGGAGGCCAGGGCCGCGGAGAGCCCTTTAGGTAGAGTCCCCAAGCAGAATCCGGACCGGACTATCGCGGAGCATCGACCGATTTCAACCACCCTCCAGCTCCACAGCCCAGGCACCATGCGGTAGCCCGACAGTTGCTTTGGTGGAGGTCCAGGCATCCGGGGATTCCTCAGAGGTGCGCCAAGCGTGACGTTTCCTCGAGCGTTCACATGGCATTTCCTGAAGCCCAGTGATGTCCCAGACTTTGCGGGTTAAGCTGGCTGGGATCCTGATCCTGAGTCTTGCCATGCCTTTCGGTTGGGTTGGGTCCCCCAGCGAGTTCGTTGCTTGGAGTGCAGCAGCTAAGGCGCACCATGGGTCGTTCCGCGTTCAATGACATCGTCCCGTACGAGTCTAAGTCTAAGTGGCTAATGGATGACGGAGTAGTGGTGGAACCGCTGGTCGGCACAAGAGTCTTCGACTCCCTCGCCATTCTAGATGAGACCATGAAGTTGGTCTGGGGCCCCGGAAGGTGTCGACGTCGAGAAGATGGCAGAGGAAGGCGAACCGGCAGCCACACAACTCCTATGGGGGTTGCGTATGAACTTCGAGACACATCAGGTCCGACTTCCTGAACCGAAGCGGATGAAGGCTAAATACCTTCTCGGTGAACCCGCCCTCCAACGAGGTTGTTGCGATGTTCCCCTTGGGCTGCTTCATGCAGGAGGTCATTGGGTGTGCTCAATACTGGACCGTTGCTTGCCCTGCCCTTACCCCTCACCTGCCCTCCCTGTATTGCCTGCTCAAGGGAAACCTGCAAGGTCAGGGGGAGAAGGAAAGCAAGGGTAAAGCGCAGGTCCTTCTTAGGGTCGAGGCCAGCACGCCCCAAGAAGAAGCCCAAAGGTGGGCCGATTTCTGGGACGCATTGGACTTCATCCGACTTCAACTTGAGGCCCCCCCCTTCAGTCCAGCTTTTCTGCGGTGTTTGAGAAACTCCTCCCGATTCGGGAGAAGTCAGCACTTCCTGCCCGAACGCGGATCACCGGGGGTGACGCGGCACTGGATAGGATCGGAGCTGTCGATTGGGGTGCCAAAGTGTTCCATGCCTCTACGGTAGGAAAGTATAAGGAAGCGTTACAAGCAGTAGCTTCTTTCGAGGACGAGGCTGACATCATTTCCATCATGGAACTGCTGGCATTTGTGGTGTTAGCTTGTCATCGACAATCCCAATGGGATGGAGAGTTGGTGCTGTACGTAACCGACAACGCCAATCTGCGCAGCTGGCTTCATAAACGCCGCCCAGGTAATAGGGTCGCTAGCCTTTTGGTCCGTTTGGTTCAACGGCTTGAGACGGAAGCTAACTTTACTGTGCACCCGGTGTACATCCGTACTTACCGGAATCAACTCGCTGACTGGTTGAGTCGAGCTGATCTCGAGGAATTACGAGCACAACTTCGTGCCGAGGGTTGGGATGAGACCCCGGAGCAGATCAAATGGGAGTAGTTCCTGCATGATGCAGGACGTTCCGCCCTAGCCTTCCCTACCGGGATCGATCATGCTGCCCAAAGGGCGCGACAGCTCACCCACCGACCAGAGAGTCCGACTCGGGCGTTATCGCAGATCTGTCTTCGTGAAGCCTGGAAGGTGTTGCATGTCGACGAGTACATTGAGTTGACCACTGGGAATCTGGGGAGGAGACTCGTGCTTGGTTCACTTTCTCTCAAGATCCCAACGGGAGAGAGCAGGAGCGTTTCTGGAAATCTTTGGCACGAAGCCAGGAGCGCCTTGAGAAGCTCGTGGTTGACTGCCCAAGGCAGTTCCGATTGGAACCTCTCCGGGAAAAAGTGACGAAGTGGTTCTCAGGTACGCGGGTGGTTTCTTATGTCAGCTCGCATTTCGGAGCTGTTAGCCCACGTCGGCGTGCCCTCCTTCTTTGTTGGAAAGAGTGGGTTGTGCCCCCACCAGATGTCAACCCGCCCCCCTTCCATGCAGATATACCGCTCGAACCCGAGGCGAAAGTGGCTACCCTGGCGCTGGAAGGGACCCTCATTCAGGAACCGGGTATTGTCACTACTGGTGACCCATGGCTCCCCCACCCGTTTGGGCACGTTCGGGGGCCAGGGTTCCCTCCAAAATGCTTGGCGTGACCAGGCTTTCCGTCGTCTTGTGCGGGAGCCAGGGTGGCACCACCATTCTCGGGCTCTGGCAAACGACCACCTCCAAGGCGGGAAATTGCCTTGACCCGGAGGAAGAAGAGAGAAGCCAATTGGAGTTGATCCCGTACGGGTCGCAACCGCCCCAAGCTGAGCCGACGTTCGGAATCAGCGGTGGACACTAGAGTCGGTGGCCCCTCACGGGGCGGGAGAAATCCTGCTGACCGCCATTTAGTGACTTTCAAGCTGCTTGGAGCGGGAGAGAGAGAGAGAGGTTCTTTGCCACTCACGGTTTAACTTCGGGGAATGGGTTGGGGACTCTGGATCACATCGGCAGAGAAGCAGTATTGAGTAAACTGGCTGACTCCGCTCGGCGGTCTTATAACTCTGGGTGGAAGCAATGGGCTGCTTTTAGGGTGAAACCCGGCTTGAGAAGCAAGGTGATGAAGACTGGCTGATTCGCTTCGTGGTGTTCCTTCACCAAGTGATGGCGTGCACCGCCCAGGGCATAAAGCAGCGTCTTCTGGCATTCGCTATGCCCACATTGCGGCAGGTTACCCTGACCCTCTTGCAGGACGAGTGCGTTTGTGGGCCGCTCTGGCAGGCATGAATCGCTGGGATGGAGCACCCACACGTAAGGTCCCAGTCACTCCTAAGATGCTCAAGATGCTATCTAGATGGGTCGGACCGCCCTGCTGCTGAGAAGACTGCACTTTGGACTTCGATTTGTTTGGGGTGGTTCTTCATGCTAAGGGCTTCGGAGTACCTCCAGGGAATTGACCTTATAATTTGCAATGTTCCTACTCGTGTGCTTCGTGGGAGCGACCTCGATTTCTTCTGCAACGGGGTCCGGCGCTCTGTTTTAGGCTGATTCTGTCGCTGTGCAGCTTAGGGATTCGAAAGAGGGTCAGTTTGGTAGAGGGCAGGCTTGCAGCATGCTACTGGAGAAGTGATATGCCCTGTTCAGGCTCTGAAGGAACATGCTGGGTGTAACCCGTCTTGGACTAGTAACCCAAGTCTCCCAGTATGCGCCTGGCAGGGGATAGGAGTTTCACGGGAGGGACTTTCCGACCTACTTACTAAGGCTTTCCGCCGTCGTGCTCGGCTATCCGGCTCACCTCGTTGCCTCCCACGGTTTGCGAAAAGGAGGCGCTACCGCCATGTTAGCTGTTACCAATGATGTCGAAGTTGTGAAGAGGTTTGGGAGGTGATCCATGCCTATCTGTACACGGACCTTTCTGCGGCCCCTAAGAGGGCAAAGGAAATGTTGGCGTCCCGCCCTGTCCTCCAACCGCAGCAATATGCGCAACCCGCTGTTCTCTCTAGTGCTGGTTCCAGGTGTGGTGGCCCCTCAAGCGATGATTCCCCTGATGGTGATTCTCCTAGGGAACCAGATGACAATTGGGAAGCGGGGCAAGCTAGGTTGCAGGAGTTGGAACGGGCCACGGGGCTTACCTTTATTCAGAGGGTTCGGCTGGGAAGCTGGAGGCATTGTTGAGCCCCCGGTTTTTCTGTTTCGATTTGGTGGGCTCCCCGAGTGGCTCAGACCTCCTAGCCCCGAAGACTCCCCCGGCTCTTCTCATGCTGCCGCTAGTGCTATAGCTCTGCTGTACAGCCTCCAGTCGAAGTGCAAGCAAGACCTAAACCAAAGATGTTTCTCGAAGTCATTTCCCTGCTCAGACAAGAATTCCGCTCTCCTCCCCGGCGCACCGCCCATGGCAAATTAGGCGCCTCCACCTACTGGAGTGGGAAACCGCCAGATCGCCGTGGGGCAGCGCGAGGGACTTCTTTGGGCATCGCTCCTGGAAGCATGATGAGCGAGGTCCTGCGCGCCTACAAGAAGACGGCGGTGAAGCTCCACCGGACAAGTCGTTCTCGGAGGAGAAGGAAGTGGCCACGGTGCGCATGCAGGCGCTGGGAAATGCCAAGGAGATTCTGCTGATGCCTGACCTCCGAGTTCTCCACGACAACCTCGTTGGCTTGGTAGTGTTGACACATATGGCACTACCACCCCTCCCTACGGTACCGGGGGGAGGAACAGGCTGCGCCGCCCCTCATCATGGATGGTGGCAGTATCAGGCGCCTCCGCCCAAAGCACCTCCGCAACCTTCGAGTTCTTCCTGAAAAGGTGCGAAAGGTTCTCGGCTCCTCTGGAGCCAGCTCTTCCTGGGAAGGAAAGGGTAAAGGCAAGAGGCGTTACAGCCCCTGGTACGACACAGACAGCGAACCTTTCAGCAGCGACGAGGACCAGGGCCCCGATACTGATACATCGGGACCTGGGATTGATCGCAATCCTCGTGTGCGAGCTGGCCGAGTTCTTCGTCTTTGCCGACAATGTGGGCATCACCAGTACTGGGGAGATGCATGGTGCAGGACCTGCGGACGGGTTCAGGGACCCGACCAAAAAAAGGCGCCACCGCCCCTCCGTCCACGCCAGGACCGTCGTCGTCGTCAAGGCCAAACCCAATGGTGGGAATGCAGCAGGTGCCGAGCCTCCTCAACCGCCTTGACCGGCTGGAAAGAAGAGGAGTGAGGTGGACCGCCGAGGAAGTGGCTGCGTGTTACACGATGGAACAGTTCCTCGATTACCTCGAAGCCCGACAAGATGATGGAACTGAAGCAGCACCTGCCACGGCTTCCAAGTCGGCTGGCGCACCGCCCCCGACCACCGGCGCACCGCCCCCGACCACCGGCACGGCTACAGCGCCGGCGTCTTCTACCGCCGCAGACGGGCGGCCAGTCCCCCCAGATGAAGGTGCCGATCAGCCGGAAGATCAACCCTCGAGCTCTACTCCGGCACCTGAAGCTGAGACGGAGAACGATCCCACCGAGACGGGAACTGATCTGCCAGCCACGAATGAGGCAAGGCAGTCAGCGGTGGATCGCTATTTCCTTTAGAGTGCTCTGCTGAGCAGGGGCACACAGGCGGGTAAGCCCTGTCCGCAGGCGTTCCGCCCTGAATCAGAGCCGCTGGCTCATTTGTATAGCCGTGGTCGAACCGTCCTATGGCGGTCCGCCCCTTTTTGCTGTTTGCATTTGTAATTCGAGGCAAGACCTCAAGGATTAGAGCAACAGTCCGACTGGATCCGGAATAAACTTGCCGTCGTGCCTGCTTTCCCACCCTTTCTGTTCTGCAGGACTGAGCTCCTAGTCATGACACGTGCTGCTGCAAGGGTATTCAGTAATGGCGGCAGAGGCTTTTCCAATGCCCGAAGGGAGCGAACCGCCCCGTTTTCTAACGGCCGGTTCTACTTTAACGACCAACATCCTTCGGTGTACCGCTCTGTTGCCCGTCGCAACACAAAAGAGTGTCATGCGTTGTGTAGGGTCCGCTCTTTTGGTACAGCAGAGTGTGAACATGCAGAACTTGCTCGTTTGCGATAACATAGAGTTCTGCAAGTGAGTGAGTCGAATGTTTGTCTCAAGATTTTTCGGCTNTTGTGTAGGGTCCGCTCTTTTGGTACAGCAGAGTGTGAACATGCAGAACTTGCTCGTTTGCGATAACATAGAGTTCTGCAAGTGAGTGAGTCGAATGTTTGTCTCAAGATTTTTCGGCTCAGTGTATAGGTTTGGCACTCCTGCCCTCCCCGGCCTTCGGGCTTTGGCGGCGGCAGAGGCTTTTCCAATGCCCGACCTTCGGGAGCGAACCGCCCCGTTTTCTAGCGGCCGGTTCTACGTGAACGAACAACATCCTTCGGTGTACCGCTCTGTTGCCCGTCGCAACACAAAAGAGTGTCATGCTTTGTGTAGGGTCCGCTCTTTTGGTACAGCAGAGTGTGAACATGCAGAACTTGCTCGTTTGCGATAACATAGAGTTCTGCAAGTGAGTGAGTCGAATGTTTGTCTCAAGATTTTTCGGCTNTCGGCTCAGTGTATAGGTTTGGCACTCCCGCCCTCCCCGGCCTTCGGGCTTTGGCGGCGGCAGAGGCTTTTCCAATGCCCGACCTTCGGGAGCGAACCGCCCCGTTTTCTAACGGCCGGTTCTACGTGAACGAACAACATCCTTCGGTGTACCGCTCTGTTGCCCGTCGCAGCACAAAAGAGTGTCATGCTTTGTGTAGGGTCCGCTGTTTTGGCACAGCAGAGTGTGAACATGCAGAACCATGCTTGTTGCTGTCCGAGATACGAGTGTGATCGTGCACCTTGCTTTGTACTGATACGGGACATACCGGACTAGCTCGTGTATTGAGACTGAGCGGGTTTCTTCGGGTTGTGTGGTGAGCTTGGCATCGTGGCGTCGCAGGTGTTCATGGAGATGTCACCACTTCTTCCTGCTGAATTGACGGGTTCAGCAGAGCACCGTCATCTTCTCCAGACTTTCCGAAGTCTGCAGAATGCGTGGTATCGCTATTGGGAGGATGTTTCCACTTTCTGGGCATCATTGATGAAATGCTTTTCCAGTGGAGGCAATTGGATGGTTTTGAAGTCTTCCTGCATCGAGGCCGGCTTGGACAACGTTCTCAGTGGTCGACTTTCCGACCTACGGGGCACGCTGGAAGAGATGGGAAGTGCATCAATGCACCTTGCAGACAGCCAGGTCTGTGAACAGATGGTACTGCTTGTTCGAACGCTGCTAACCCTCCTCAGCAATGCGGATGATGAGCAGCGCAAAGCGCAACAACGGCCGTCAGAACTGCCAAAGCAGCAAGCGCGGATTTTGCAGCCCCAGCACGTCCAGAACAGGCAGCATCTGCCTCATGAGCAGAAGCCCGGCTGCAAGATAGGGACACCACAGCAGCAAGCTATTGGCTCGAGTCTTAAGCAACAAGTGCCACAACAGCAAGGCTGGCTTCAAAATCGGCCACAGGCCGGGAGCCACAATGAGACAACAAATCAGCAGGAACCTTACCGGAGTGCCCTACCGAGCGATAGGATCACCACGGTTCGAGGGCTCCAAGAAAATACAAGAACGCCTCGATCTTCGTTGCCTCATGCCCTGGCTACCACCGGCTCATCCTTGACTGTTCGATGCCCGGAGTCTGCAGATATTTCTACCACACTCGTGGGGACATTGGCATCGGCCCCGCGACAGCGATCCTTGTCTCCGCTCTTCAGACGGCCTAGATCGGGCAACCAGTCCCCATCTCAGTACGTCGGGCCAGTTTGGACAAAAACGTCAACGCCGGAAGGGGTGCGTCTCGCTTCTGGCTATAACAATTATTCCACAGTAGCGTCCCCGGCTTTAGCAGCAGAATACTGGAGTGGTGCACGTGCGAAAATCGCGAGTCATGGACATTCTTGGGCTGTGCAGAGCAGGTCAATTCCGTGTGCAGCAAATTCAGGGGAAAGCCCTTTCAGAAGTGCTTGAAATTTAGCATTTCGCTGCTTTCCGTCCAGAACCTTACATCATCTGCAGTGTCCGGCAACGGCTGTAGGCTTTTGTGAGTGCCAGGCGTCGGGTAAAAGGTCCCGACCTCTGCACAGGATGGAACACAGGTCTTAGAGTCTTAGTTAGTTCTTTCGATGCAATGCAAAGGGGGCTTGTCTTCTGCTCGAGATGCCATGGAGACTTGTTCAAGCTACGTCACATTATCTCAACACTATGCCCCATGCAGAGCAGAATGCAATGATTCGTTCCAATATCAGCCTCTGAGAGCCTAGACAACACAAGTTGCGGCAGATACAAGTAGCTGAGCTGCAACTGGTAGCTGGCGAGCCATGATTGCTGTAGGGGAATTTGCAAGATGATTCCTGCTGCCTCTGCATCAAGCCTGAAGGTTCCATTGCAACCTCAACTTTCAGAGAGAATGGATCCACGCCCGACGTGTTAGGTGCATGGAGCATCGCAGATTTCCAGCGGGATGCCAAGACAAAGGCACCCCAGAGCCTGTCAATGCAAGTTTTCACTCGTCCTTGTGCTGCCCTGTTCATGTCTTTGTTGTAGATAGCTGAAGGATCTGAAGGCATCTTGAGGCCGCCGCTTTAGCTCATGTTGTTGGCACTCGATCATATTCGTGGTCTACAGCTCATCAGAAAGCGTTGACATGCGGACATTAGTTGATGTCGCGAAGTTCTGGACCATGTGCTTCAGCATGCATGTGGCAGGGTTTGTCAGCATCGAAGTGGCTTGGCCGCACGAACAACAGACAAGCACGGCTCGATGAAGCTTTTGCTTTGCAGTGGCTCCACTCCCAGGCAGCAAGGTCATCTCTGTCGACATTGTGAATCCAACATCTCCGTTTCGCCGGCGCAGCGTGGTGGGCATGATTGGCTTTTCTGCGTTGGCCCAGCCAAGGGCTCAGATCCTTCAGGCCCGCGGGTGGAGGAGTGAGGAGATCATGTTGGCGAATCACAGCGAAGTACTGTAGGTGGCCTTCCAGGGCACGCGGCGGCGGCCCCTTACCGGAGGCCGTTCTCTCATGCGTAGATGCCGCAAGCAGTTCCGCCAGACTGCAGGTCGAAATGCCGCTGCACTGGGCAGCAGGAGGATTTTCCTTGTGGTTCACCCTGAGTTCCAGCATCTCGGAAGATTTGGAGGGCAGAGACAGAGGGATGAGAGAGGAGAGTCGAAGTCGAAGTGGTTTTCTGTGATTCTCGTCCGAGCGTCCAAAGGTGAGAAAGGGCGGACCGGGAAGAAGAGGACCACGATGCCCAGCCACGGACTGGGATGTCTGGGCTTGAGAGCGCGTTCAGGATCAAAGCCGTGGCAGACACGGGGTCGCCCTTTCTGCTTGTGGCCAAATGTTTGCGAAAGGATTGCGAAAGTTATTGTGCCGAGGCTTGGCTCTGGGCTTTAGGGCCCGTGCATGCGTGCGGGCACAACATTTGCGTGGAGTGCATGCGTGTTGCGCTCTTTTGAGGTGGGTTGCTTCGAGGGGCAGGGTGCCCCAAGTGGCGAAGCTGACAGCACGGAAGGTTATGCTTCTGGAATCGTGGAGGCCATGTTCGTGAGACTTGCAAGGGGAGGCACCCCGATGGCCTGCCCCAGTGGGAAGGTTGCCTGGCGGAAGAGCGGTACGGTTACTTTCCCTGATGCGACAGACGCATCTGTGGAGCTGCGAGGAATGAGATTTGGTGTGCAGGCAGCGCTTTGAATGCGGCATGTACGGATTGCTCGGAATGCTGCCTTGCATCCGGCCTCTTCCTTGCAGGGTCGCATCATTGGCTTTGGAGGAACAGGCAAGGCAGTGTTCCTGGGTCTTATTCGAGATCACATGTCTGGGCCTTGCTGGCACAGCTTCGGCATGTCATACTTGATCTCCTGTCCCAGGTCAGACATAAAGACATCCTTTCTGGAGCAGACGCCCTTTCAGGAGTCGGGCTCGACCTGTCCGTTTGCCCTATGCCTCATACCATTTCGTGACTCGGAACGAATGATACACCGTTTCCCCCCATGACGAGAGCCTCCAAAACGTACGAAGTTGCAAGGGTCTGGTGCAGCACCAGTAGAGGCAAGTTCTCCCTGGAGGGCAGAACAACTTTGATCATATAAGATAAGGGAAGTAAAACGCGTTTCATCACCGTGAGCCTTAGATCAGCTAGTCGCTCCTCCAGCATTGAAAGACCCTCTTCTCCAACTATCGAAAATCCGACTGCTCAGGGTAAAAACTATTTCGCCGGAATGCTCAGTGATACCCTCAAATCTCGTCATTTTGCTGCAGTTTTGGCAGTACTCCCACAGCTCCTCGCAGTCCCGCATGGGAGTCCGATGCAGTCCGGGGGAAGTCTTTGGGATTGGACAAGGAGTCCCACTGACACTAGTGCGCATTGATCTTGAAGTCTCAGGGTTCCGGATGTCCCGCATAAGTCTGTCGCCTTGGAGAGTTCCACCTGCACTCCCTGCAGTCAAGTGTGCTCGAAGATCACGAAAGTCCCAACCCTTACCCTCAAAATCCCGCAAATACCTCATTGACACGGTTAAACATGTTGAATTCCTCCACCCTTGTGTAAACAGTTGAGAAATCACGGTCCCCTGCCTTTGCATGTGAAGATGTAGTGTCACTGTTTTTCGTGGTGTACTCAACACCAACAGTTTGCCTCAAGCCACAAAGTTGCTTCATGTACTTGTGTCTTGTATGCCAGAAGCTAGCGCCCTCATTTCCTCCCAGTAGGGTTGAGCTTGCAATCGGAGTGCTATTGCTCCCCAGCTACCCTTTGACATGCCGTTTGCCATTCCTAACATTTGTACTCTCCTGAATTTACCAGACACCCGGGTTGAAGTCTCATTTGCCTTCGTTCCACGTCGCTTCGTGCCCTGCTTCGGCTTCTTCCCACAAGGAGACCTTCACATCATCGTATGACTTCGGTGTATGCCAACATCCTAAACCTGCCCGACTCCTCAGAAGATGTGTGTTACGATATTGGCATATACATCCTAAGATACACTTTCTTGTATATGCGGCTTGCCGTTGAGAGTCTTGCAGCACATGTTTTGGAGCGGCCTCGTCTCTCGAGTACCTCGTGGTTGATCTTCGAGAACCTGGCAGAGAGACGCTGCGGTTGTCGGAAGCGTCCGCATTGACTGCGAAAGGCCGCTCACCTGCTGCTCTGAGCCTGCTGCTGTGAGCTTTTGGATGTGTTCAGTCCGGGACACGGAGAAGACACCGCATGCTGATGACCTTATCCTGGTGTTCACGATTCAGTGGGCGAAGAGTAGTTAGGGAGAGACCAATTTGGGAGGACACCTCTCCTTTCGCAGCATTTCCAGTATTTTCCGTGCCCGAGGGCAAGGTGGCAGCCAGACTGGGATCCCTCGTTGTGAAAACTTGTGCAAGCATGTCAAGCACCAAATCAGAAAGAGTAGGATACTTATTGGGAACAGCGTAGCACGCCGCAAACACCATGACCATGGTGGATTTCCATATTCTTTGGTCGAAAGCGGACTGTGTATAGATGGGCACCAAGTTTGATCCCGATGCAGTGCATGTCTGCATCGTGTCCCAGTGAAGCCTTCCGGACTGTTAGACGTTTCGATGATGCGTCGCATGAAGCGGTCAGCAACATGAAGCGATCTGAGTCTCGAGGCCTCAGGAAAATGCTATAGCATGGGCATCCGAAGGACTTGTGAACGTAAGATCTCCGTTTGGCAAGACTTTGCTACCGGAGCTTTGGCGCTCCTTGGTCTAAAGCCTTGAGATTTTGCAAACCAATGCTCTCGGATCATGCCCTGTGAACCATTTCAATCCGGAAACAGTGCGGTCTTGCTTTTGCACGTCGCCGTCGTTTTGGATCGAGGTCCCTCTCGAACAAGTCAGGAGTTTCAGCCCAAAATCTGTCAATTCCATACAGTCAAGAGGAACAAAAACGGAAGTGCAGGCACTCAGAAGTCTTTCTGCGCTTCGCATGCACAGTTTTCCCACATCGCAGTAATAATTTTGGAGAAAAGAAAGGAGACAAGCCGTTTTGGTCTTGTCGCGAGATCGTTTGCGAGGCCCTCGAATCAAGCTCGCCGATCCACGGAGGCAAAAGCCTCTTTCCACTTGGCTGTGTCGTTTGTGAGGCCTCGATCCCATCCGCATTACGTCGCAGAGCATTCCGCAGTAGCATGGGATCCACAGCAACTTTCCTAGTCAACAGCATGGGTTTAGCTATTGACATATTCACGCAGCGCTGCGATGCGCTGAGCTTGATCTGGCTTCGAGCCAGGTGGGGAGATCCTGTAAAACACTACTGTGCGGGCGTGAAGACATTGCGTGTGGGCGGTGAGGCCTGGAGCTTAGAGTTGGAGTTCTGCGTGGGCAGAGCCATGATGCAGCTGCCCAATGGCAGCTTAGGTTGTGCTCTCCAGCAATGGCCCAAGCCCTCGCAAGGTGGGACTGGCATGTTCAACTTTTCTGCCGACTCTCGCACAACACAGGTGTTGGCCATCTTCGACACGGGAACTACTGGTGTTTCTATGACGCCAGGCTTCATCTCGACATGTGTAGTTTCGCGTGGCGTGGAAAGCTCGATCGCCCGTGCCTGAGGCCTGTATGAGTCATACTGGCTACTGGCGCAGAGCGTTGCGCAGAGCGGCTTGGGCTGGTCTCAGGCCCGAGCTGCAAAGCCGATGATAACTGGGCCTAGGGCGGCCTAGGGACAGAGACCATGAGGACGGCATTGGCCCTCACAGGCTCGCCAGCTGCAGGTTTTCTTCGAGAGCACGTCTGGGTGCGATGCATCCTTTGCCATGTGACCTGGGACTGTTCTCACAGTCAAGCTTGCCACGTCTGTCTGACCTCCGGAAAAGCGTCCAAATTCCTTTCCACTTGCACTTTCGAGCTTTCAATTCATGTGTTCGCGATGCTGCTGCTGAGGCATGTTGAGGCCCTGTGTCTTCTTGTTTCCCTGACTCACCTCCTCATTCGTGTCTATGAGATGGTAGTTTGTTTCATTTTGTTTATTTGATTTTTAAAAGTTGCGTCGGGCTGGAGGAGGAGGGGCAAATGGAAATCGGGCGTGTAGAGCTCATTTTACTGATCAACATTCCCGATGTGGTTTGCAGTACCTGTAGCACGGGTGGCAAAATCATCATTTGCGAAAATTCAACGATCGTGCGGGAGCCGCTCATGCATCTTTTCTGCCTCCGATCTGTTCTTCAGATAGAAAGCTGAAACATGGAGTGGGGAAAGGTACAGTAGCAGAACCAACATATTTATCATTTATCAAACAGTTATCAGGCGAGGTCTTATCACTTATCACCCAAGCTAGTGAAAGGAGAGCTCGGTCGTTCTCCATGGATTTCGGGCTTGGTTGATCGGCACAGTCGAAGTGCCTCGTGCCAGTGCACGAGCATCATGCGAATCTTGTTACACCCATGCACAAAGGCTCGTTCGGTTCGGTTTCAGTATGTACTATATCGGTGTACCTGGCGCTCTGTCGGTGTACACGTGCGAACCTTGCGAACCAGCAGGATGTTCGTGCCAACACACCAGGTACATCACAACGCATGAGGTGTTCAATTCTCGCATACTTGTTCTCAGCTCCCAGAACGAAGACCCAGCATGTTGCTATGCCCTCCTGTACGATCAGGGAGGACGTGGGAAACCTGTCCGGTAGGTGACAGCTCTCTTTCCTTTGCCAGTCTCGTGTGGTGGTGGGACGGAATCGACTTCAGCGTCTGTTCTGCATCAGGTACATGGGCAAACATCCCAGCTTGCTTCTCAGACTGTCAGCAACATGTGTACGTATACGCCGATTGGTTGATCTGTATGTATCGAATCAGTGTACCTGCATGCTTCCAAATGCTGTACTGTATGCATATACCGGTTCATCTACGCGTCCATCCCTCCCTTCGTCCCTCCTTCTCGCCCTCCCTCCCTCCCTCCATCCATGCATCCATCTATTTATGTATCCATCTGCCTTGCTATCCTGAGCCTTATCAATCCTCTATAGCCGTATTCCGCTCGCCAGCGCCAGCGCCCAGCGCCTAGACTCCTAGACTATTCATCTTATTATAACCTATCGACCTGTCAGTCTATCTTTCTTTCCATCTACCTCCTGCTTAGATAGCTGGCTAGCTGGCTAGCCAGCTATCTCTGATCTCGCTGTCTCTCTCCATGTCTCGGTCTCTCTATCTGACTGTATCTCTAACTCTAACTCTCTGTCTCGGTTTCTGTCTTTCTATCTTTAGGCATATCCTCATGTTTGAACTTCCTGCAATATACAGCTGTGGCAACCCGCACCAACGGGCCAACCCGTCGATTGAAATCGTTAAGATTTACCCGGCATTACGAGGGTTTCTGGTTCAGTTCTGAGCTTATCCAAGTTTTAGTTGGTATAAGCATATTGTTCATTGGCATGCACTCCGTCACATATAACAGACATGCACGAATCTTTTTGCACAAGCTTGTCCTTGACCGAAAATCTACAGAAGGGGCCACCCTGGGAGTGCGCTTTTTTGCGTGTTTTATGTGCTCCCAGACACACCAAATACAGTTAAGAGTGTATGTTCTTAGCATATGACATGTACACGCTCTTCAGGCCTTTTTCACGATTGCAGATTGGTTTTTAAACATGATATGTATATATATATATATATATATGTTCGCTCAATATCCAGCTGATGTTCAGTCTTGAAACATGTGGCTATGCCTCATTCCCATTCAAGCAGAAAGGAGAAGTTTTAATTGAGCCTTCAAGATGTACTCACACTAATCGGCTTTTAGATATACGCGGCAGTAAAAGACTGTTTACTAACACTTGAACACAAGGCAATGCTGAAATGCTAAGACGATATAAGCACTTATGTTGAACAGTTCTTTATTGAGACTGGGAGTTTTTATCATTCATCTTCTGTGAATACCCACGAACATGTAAACAGTAATCGTGCACGCAGATTTGAGGTTATGTATCTGGCATTTTTTTTTTGGTTTGGTCACTTGCGAACACTTGGCTTGCATGTTCGCATTGGCTTGTGTAAATGTCTTTCTGAATGAAGCAAGGGGTAGTCACTGTCGAAAATGAACTTGTACTCACATGCTGAGGACTATCTATCTCATTTGATCTCATTTGTATGACTGCAACGATTCGCTATTTCCCACCCACCCACTCACCCAGCCACCACCCAGCCACCCACCCAGCCACCCAGCCACCCAGCCACCCAGCCACC